>SJJU01013091.1:0-15989 GCA_012932125.1 Conopomorpha cramerella
TGTGTCAAGCTTCCTGAGAGGTCTGTCGATTTATGCTATGATGCAAGTTCTTGATCTAATTTGTGGTTGGTTCTGATATTTTTACTTAGGTATTATTATTTCCTAAAGTTATTATTTTTTCTGTTCACGAATACAGCGTCAACAGATTAGTCCGTCTTAACTCTTTCGGAGACAGAGGCCGGGGCCTGTCTACGTAATAACAATGTGTGTTTCCGAAAGTGTTAATGTTTTTAGTATTACCTACCGTACAGTGCAGTGTGCTACCTAGTACAGTTTAGTACCAATGCGTATTGAATGATGACAAACGAGTTGTACTTTCAACCAATTGCTTTGTTTATTGTTGCATGCGTCAACTAAGATCACTTATTTAATTTATTTTTACCCTGATTAAGCCGCGCCGCGGGTTCATAGTTTTTATTACAGACTTTTGGACTTTGAAATAATATTACAAATTAGAACGAAAAAAGCACAAGCAATTGCTCCTAGACGGTGTATATTTCAGTATATAGATTTTTCTGAAAAACTACCTAGAACTCTTTTTACTGTAAGTATTTTCGAGTGTACCTGTAGCTTTTTTCAAAGAATTATTCGTGATGTAGAAGAAGTTCATCTTTGAAGGAAAATTAAGACTTCTGCTTCACAATGGAACAATGGATAAATACTACTGGGAATAAATAGGAATCCAATGGGGTAGATCGATTGAATAATCAAATTGTCAAGAAATGCTGATCGTCACGGATTTTTCACTCTACAATTATTATTATACCAAAAGGTGGAAATCAAAACAAACTGCCAACTGACATATGCGTAGTTAAACGACCGGCTTTCATTTAATCACAGAATTTTTGGAGAAAAAAAATGTGTTTTAACACTTCATTGTCTCTACATACCACACTTAACTAACGTCCCATCTCTTTATCGCTGGAAGCAGATGTAATTTAACCTTAAATATTTACACTACTTTATAACAACACTGACTTAACTCTTTTTTTTAATAGCAATAGGTATATTTAGGTGTTACATAAAGTCTTCGTACTGTATTGTCTGCACCTACCTGTAATCTGTAATTCACCATCCTACAACTACCAATATGAAACTCTACCTATGCATGTTTCACGAAAACTTTTCTATTTTTGATAAATACACATTAATTTCTATATTATACCGTACCTAATACCTACTCAATCGCTATCAAGATTCTCACCGGTATCCCAAAGTGGGTGTCGTAAACATTTTTAATTTTACGACACAAATATTAACCCTAGCGTACGGGCGGTGGGTGTCGTGGCAGACGTAAGACGTATTTTGAACTTTCAACTCTAAAAATACATTCGTTGTGACCTGTCCCGACTCTGGCGCGCGCTCGTCTTCTGAAAGGTCAATCCACGCTGAAACTTCTCACTGGATCGACTTTTACCAATCTGTGATTCCGGGTTTCGGTTTTCGTTTCGCCGGATATAAACACCGGCACGTGTTTGTTAAAAAAATAATTTATAAAACTAGTGAAAAACTACAATTAAGTGATGTGATAATAAAGCAGTGTTGTGGACGCTTCACTAGCAAATAAATAATAAAAGTTAATTAGTGTACATACCCACATGAGTTCTCATACGCGAGTTTAACAGTGAATTAAAATAATACAATGCTTCTTAAGGATTTTTTTGGTTATTTTTCTATGAACAACGTGAGTATGCAATATGTGTTTATAATATCTGAAAGATGCTCTTGTCTATTCTCCGTACGGGATATGGCTTTCGCAAATCTGGAAAAAGATTTTCAACTAAATTTTTAGCGTTATGCACTAGACCATGTTTATGTACTCTTCGTTCTTCTTTCTCTGGAAAAGCATCCTTTTCCTTTTTATTTGTTAAGAGTTTTGTTTGTTTAAAATGTATTATTTCGTCTGTACGCTTTCCGGGAATACGCGATACACAACGTGCTAGATTAGGACACGGGAATATGTGATATGTATGGTTATCGATAAAAGGTTTTGCTGTCGTGCTGGTTATCCCGGGTTCAATGGTTTGTAATGAATTTACGTCAATCCATTCATAATCACTTGTCACCGGAGCCAGTGTTGTCTTCTTCTTCGGCGTAGGAACGTATTTCCTTTTGTTATGGTTCATTTTTCGTTTATGATCATCCGTTGGAAGCTTCTGCTTGTGTTTTGTGGTATCCATTTTTCTTTGCTTGGCACTGTCCTTTTGTTTGTTGTCGCTACTGTTTAATGTTGTATAGTTGTTCAATTTGTATGTGGATATTTGAGCAGTAGGCACTATTAGAGGGTAAGGCACGAAAATTATTTTAGTGTCTGATGAGCTTTCTGATTTACACGTGGTTAGGCAATTATCTTCACAACAAGGGTTTTTTCTTCTGCATTCGTTACATCCACAGACACATTCTTCAGTATCTTCATGGGTCTCAGGAATTATGTTATCTTCAGGGTGCTGAATAAATTCATCTGATATGGATGAGGCATAATCATACATTGGATATTCTTCATTGTCAAAGCCTTCCATATTCACCGGCGGTTGGATACCGTCCATGGGTAAGATATAGAACGGCTGATAAAATCCAGGAAATTGTTCTTCAGTGAAAATCGGCATTGTCAATATAGCGAAGACTATTATGTGCTGAAAATGTGGGATAGTTTTAGATCACATGAACTGGCTAAGCACGCTGTACACTTGTATGGTTTTAATTTTTTCTCTACTCTAACCAAGAATCAGTCCTTCTAGCTCTAAATGTAAATAATGAAATAAAATCAACTGTATTGTGTAATATAATATTACTTACGACAATCACCGACATTTTTGTTCAGCGTACACAGCTGTTCGTCTTGAGATGCCTCCATGAATAGGTTCCATAACAATCGCTTTCCATTGTTTCACAGTTTGGTTTCTCATTTTTTTCACTCATTGTTCATAGCAATTCTTCTTCAGCCACTACTACTTAGTGGTAGGGTGATTTGATATAGCCTCAATGCCTTATCAAACATCACTAAGTTAAAGTGCTTAATAATCTAATGTACCCCAATATAAACTAGGATGGCATCAAAATCATAATGCGTACCTTCTTGCATCGAGCAAAGTGTAATTATGTCCTATTCCTACTGATTAAAAGGTGGTCCTCTCTGGAGCATAGAGAAGGCGGACCGGATAGTACCCGAAGGCTTGTGGTCGCCTCTCGCGACCGCATTTGGTGACCGGCATAAACCAATGCTAAGACAGGACATAGACCACTCTTTCTGCTTTCCTGGTCGAGGTCCCGACGAGTGAGGGGTGAGGGGTGTGTATAGTGAGGGGTGACGGGTGAGGGACTCCCTGTGGCCACAGGGAGTCCCTCACAGGCATGTCACTGGTGGGATCCTATTAGTTTCTTTAGATTACCCTACCCGTACACCGTTATGACTGTATGATTAATCCTTCGACAAGCTTGGAACGTATCCACTATTTTCACGTAATTTCTGAACTTAATGTTTGACTATTAGTTTGTACTACAGTAGCACTAATCGTAAAATAATGTAATAATACCCATATTTTCTTGTTTATAGAAATGTAAATAAGCGTTTATTTTGTGTTATCTAAAAAAAAAAATAAGTAAAGTTAATATCTATTCGTTTTTGTGCTGATCATATATACTTTTATCCACTCTTCTAAGTGGATAGGTACCTATCTGCTTCTTGGTGTTCTGTTGCTCATGAAACTCTGACATTAGTTTCACTGTCATGCTATTGGGAATCGGAATTGTTCCTAATTTCCTTTTTTCCTGAGTCCGTGCGGTTGGACTTTGGTTTGCTGGAGCTTTTGCTGGTTTCGGACGGTCTGTAGTTGTCTTCTCTTTATCTTTAAGTTTCTCTTTATTTCTTAATTGTGTATATTCGTTACCATCGTTTCCTACATTTGCTGCTGGTGCTTGACCGTCAGCATTTGTATGACTGTCGACTTTGACATCAGTGTAAGTCATGGTGGGCACTATGAGAGGATATGGCACGAATATGGTGTTGGATTGATCCTGTGGTTGGCATTTTGTGCAGTCATTATTGTAACAATTAGGACACTTGTTGTTATAGACATCATCTTCATGTTCGTAATCAGTAAATCTTCTGGTATCAGATTTTGCAGAGTATTCAGGCGGGAAATAATTGGATTCATCAGCACGACCAAACTCTGTGTTACCGTACATGTCGGCAAAGTTGCCCATGTTAGATAATTCCCCACCACCCAATAGAGCGTTCTGGTCGTAGTTCTGGAAGTCCTGAGGCATAAAATTTGGCATGTTCTGGTAGAAGAAAGACGGGTCTTGCTGGATCGTGAGGCGTGGTGTAAGCAGGAGAAGCCATACGTGTAACTGGAATCAAAAATGATATTTAATTCCAGATAGATCTGGTCTATAGATATATATATGCAGAGTGTAAAATGATCCTGAGTAGTGGTCTTAGGAACGTTGTTAGGCTGGTCAATATGGAAAAAATTACAATGTGGGGAAATAATAAAAAAAAATAATTAAATCCCTATACAAAATGTCATCTCCCGAGCCAAAAACAAATCGATTTTGTATCTTACGTATGTTCATATTGACCAGCCCAACAACGTTTCTAAGACCATTGCTCGGGGTCCTTACACGCAGTATGATAAAGAGGAAAGAATTGTATGATTGAATTGGATGTTTGTAACGAATAAACTCAAAACTACTGAACGGATTCGATAATTCCTTCACCAATATTATCCCCGAGAAACATAGGCTAAAATGTAGCCTATGTTACTCAGCCTCAGCCCCGAAATTCCCACGGGAACGAAAAAAACACGAGTTATACCGCGGTACAGCTAGTCTTTACTGGATTAGGAACAATTTCTATATTCAAATGGATGCTTAATTGTGGTTCGATCTTAACACACCATGTCTTGTATACCAATCGAATTGGTTACTGCATTGGTAGGTCTACATTCACAAGGAGGGGTCCTTGGATGAAGAAGAGATGTGAGTTACTTATCGATGGCAATGCATTTACCAATAAATGCGCTGTCGTTTATGCACAAGTTTTTAAATGACAAATGACAAGTTAAGTTGAGCTTGGAATATCTTTGGAATAATTATTAATTATTAGTAAGGCATGTAAACGCCTAGGAGTTATAAGTGACATCGCGTTTATTGGTAAGAAGGCAATCGCTTCAGTCATAAAATAACTTTATTACCTGTAAATAACATGCTAATACTGGCGAAGCTAGGGGGTAAGCCGGTAGTACAAGACAAGACTATGCCAGGCACATTAACAACTATTTTCAAGGAAATTAAGTAGCGTACGGACTGATTATAGCTCAAATATGTAAGACAAATAAAAAATCTAAATAAGCATTGTTTAAGTGCCTATTTTTCACTACCGGCTTACCTCCTAGCTTTGCCACTACATGCTAATGAATACTAGTTTACTACTCTCGATTTGTATCGCTGTTTTAATAAGGACGGCAGTGAAATAAATGCAAAGGAATCAGAAATGTACTTCGTTTGCATCTACGATGTCAGATCGATGCAACTACCAATGTGTAGTAAAGTTGGGGCCCTGGAATCATCACGCCCCGACAATTATACGTAGATATTATGGATGGTTTGTGAGTTAGTAGTAATATTTTTATTATTATACTGACCTGATTATAAAAATCTTAAGAAACACATTTTTCAGTGTCATGGGAATTGATACCTATCCTTTCATTCCAAAGAGAACAGAATGAACGGGGACACACCTAGAAGTTAGTTTAATTTAGGTACTTGTCAAGGCTACCACACCTATCTATCTCGGTTATCGAGCACAAGATTTGATCAACTGACACAGAAAACGAAATCTATTATTATAACAATTTATTTATTACTAGCTGACCTGTAAAGCATTGTTTTGTCATTATACTGTGTTTCTCTGTTAAATGTATGTATCATACATATAAACCTTCCTCAAGAATCACTCTATTAAAGAAAACGTGAATCTTTATAGGGACAGAGAGCGGGAGGCGACTTTGTTTTATACTATGTAATGACTAGTGGACGCCCCGATTTCATTTGCGCACTACTAACACATACAACTTAACTACCGCCAAGTTTTAGAACCATAAGTCCGAAATTAACGTAGTTAGAGGATGGATTTTGAAAAATACATTCTTATATCACGTAAACATCGTAAAAAGAACCCCAGTGCAAAATTTCATCTTTCTAGTTTCGGGGAATGAATTAACCAGTCAGGACTTTGAGTTTTATACGTATATAATTATATACTCGTAGATAACAAAATAATATAATCTTCACCCACGGTCACTCCAAACTAGGATGCTCTATACAAAGGGTGCCAGAGACCAAAACGAGCATACTTTCATATATACATAACATGCAGGTAAAGAACAACATTATATATCATAGATTTCCATGTAAAGTATATACATATAACAGAGCATAAAAGTACGTATACATGTAAAGTAGGTGGAGGTAATTCTGGGACTATTGAATTAATATACAAATGACTAAGTACAATTAATTAAAACCCATGCTGATAGGAAATGTCAATAGAATGCATCAGCTGCCTTTCTCCTTGATATGTTGTTAGAGCCGACAATAAAATCTGGAGATTTAGCTTCAGGCAATGAGCAAGAAACTTTTAACTTATCTAATATTGAAATTCTTAACTTCTTAAGCTAAATGTCGCCGAAGGGTCCTTGTGATCTGAAGGTTCTGTCCAATTCTATACATCGCACAGTTAGAACAAAATGTGTAATTTTATGGAATTGAACCTTAGCATAAAAGATATAAAACTTAATTTACAAAATCGGCATGTTTCGTATTGGGTCCTTTTTTGTTCTAACTATGCGATGTATTAATTACACTTTAAGGACTAACCTTTTCGACCACCGTCATCGTGGTCTTGCCCGCTGCGTGCGCGCAGGGCTGCCGTGTACTGCAGTTTCGCACATCGCACCGAGTGACTGCGTTACACTATTGTTGAATAATAAAGCATTGAACGTTATGCGACTGAATTGGGACTTATGCAATGTATTTCCGATTGTTTTATTGGTGTACTTTCTCGTGAGGTTTTTTAATAATGGTTAACTGGTGTTGTTCTTTTGTAGGTACGATTGGGTCAATACTTGTAGGTACCTAAATCTTGTAACGCTGCAAGATGTGGTATATCTTAATATATAAAAATCCAGTGTCATGATGTTTGTTCCCAATGAACTCTTGACCAAGGCTACCGATATTCACAAAAGTTGGCATTTATATGTAATTTCGTCCAATTTGAGAGATAGGATAGTTTGTATTTCTCTATTAAAAAAAGTGACATCCACTGCTGGACCCAGGCCCTGGAAGTTATGACAGAACAACGTCTGTCGGGTCTACTAGTTATTTTATATATACAAAAAGCTTAAATTTCCCTTTGTGAGCTTTGATTCGTCAAGATCTTGCCCAGAACTTTGGCATGACGTCCACTGCTGGACGAGGGCCTTCCAAAGCAATTTCAGGCTTGCAGGCTCGGCAGGCGGGTTGGCGATCGCAGTGGTGTTGTGGTTTAACTCACAGAGAGCGCTGCTGCCCGGCCTTTGGAGATTTCCCTCGGTCGCCTCTTACGACCCCCACGATAGAAAAAGTTGGGATGGGGTGTTGACACATGTATTCTGTCATATACCATTTATGTCCAAAGACAAATAACACAAACAAAAATGTATAATACTTCTGGAAACAAACGTCAACGAATGATAGAGATGAATGGCGAAAAGAAACGTGTTGCGCCGACCACAACTAGTGTGGGATAACGGCAGGAAAATGATGATGATGACTTCTGGAAACAAAGTTAAAAAATCGTTATTTTTCTATTAAATCCATTTGTACGTATCAACATGTGTTAAGTGAATTAATGGTATAGAAGAAACCCACCATTAAAACCAAAGACAAATTTCAATTCCAGAGCGTTATAATCCATGTTTGTGTTACTGTCGCGTACCCTCTATATTAACTGTTCAATGTTTATATTGAGCTGTGGGATATGTTGAAATATTCGGGAGCGTGGGCCAGTTTATAATGGCGCTGGGGTGCTAAGCTAGCCCTCTACATGTATCCACGTAAGTTGGCGGACTTGGCTTTGTTCCATCTTTATTTCTGTCTGGACTAAAAGACGCGGGTCGCGACCTGACACAAACTCTAACATGTTTTACCTAAGTTTGTGTTTTTAAGCGTAATGTGATGTGTACAGAATCTTCGATGAATTTTGGTCTGGCTATCAATTCCCGAAATGATAGACCCACACCTCACTAGGTGAGAGCGGAGCTGGTTCATAATTTATTTCGAACAGCTATTATACCTTAGGTCGCCTTATAGGCCGTGTATTGGATGAAGTACAATACAGTTACCATTATTTTTTCCTTTTAGACCAGCAAGAGATTTCCTGCCTGGATCACTAAGAGCTTTTTTAACTTTAAAATATCAGATAGCATTTTCTCATGCTATTTTAACCCTTCGTAAGTTTAAGACAAGCAATTAAGGTTATTAAGGAAATCATAATAAACGCCAATCTTCTGTGTACCGGTGAGCATGTGTCCCTAATTTTGACTATTATATCCGTTGGCAATTTCAGCGGGAAATATAATTTCGTTGGAGCAAAACTGAAGTGTAAGAGCGCGACCGGACGCCAGGTCACGACCTCGCGGTTCCAATATAGCCGTGACGTCAGACCCCACAACAACTGTTGCCAACTCCTGACGGGCCCGAGGGTTGGGGGGGAAGGGGGCGGTTGTCACTACGCACTCCTCTATCGACATCTGTCTAGACAGGTGTCGTCAACATTTTTTATTGTTAGTCTAGGATTCGTGCAGTTTTTTATGGGTTTTAAAGTTTTTTGTTTTTTTTTTGGGAAAATTTTAGTTTATTGCCAGTACACGTAATGTTATAATGCCTTTACGAATGGACGTAAAGTTTTTTTTTTTGTTTTCACCAATTAGCTTTTTAAAATTATTTATCCATGTAATGTCTTAAGATACATATAATAGGTACTTAATTAGGTGAAAATTGCATTTGCATTTATCATATAAGAAGAACACTAAAAGAAAATATTACCTATTGAGTAGTTCGTGTGAGTATAAGAGGTATACTTACTGGCAGAATTTTAATAATAACTGACTGAGACCCCACTGAGAGTCATACAAAGTTTATTTGACAATGCAACACACATATATCGTTCTTCACATGTTTTGCCCCACGCAATTGTTTCATATATCAATTTAATATGTCAGTGCCTAGTTATTGTAATACGTTGAAAACAGAACGCGAAATGTGACATTTTGCTCAGTTGTTTTATTCAGGAGTCTAAAGTACTTTGACAGGACTTGCATTGAAATTATTTACTAGTGCAGGTATCTTTAGTCTCGTGAATATAACTTACAAAGTTCGAACCGCCAGGATGTGGAATGACTTCGCGGAGTCTGTGTTTTCACTGCTTGTGCGCCAGTATAGTCTGGAGGTCTTCACGTCAAGAGTAAATAGGTACCTAATGAAAAAGTGCGTCCCATCGTAGAATGAACATACATGGTCATAACTTTTAAATCGACATAATCAATACATAGTATAAAAACAAAGTCGCCTCCCGCTGTGGATTTCGATGCGGTTTTCGTTAGTAGATAGAATGATTCTTGGGTAAATTTGTATGTATAGTACAAATAGTAGGGAAACACTGTAAATAATGTATATTGGCAAAACAACGTATGCCATACAAAATAGACATTATTTGCCTCGTGAGATGACATTTTGTATAGGGAAGGATTTTTTTTATCATTTCGCGGCATTGTCGCCATAGTAAAAGTTGTTCATACTGACGAGCCAAACAAAGTTTCTAAGACCATTGCTCGGGGTCCTTTTACACGCAGTATACTGCGACCTCTGGCTATAAAAGCCAGAGCTAAAATAACTGTGAACGAACCGTACGACGTATTAAATGCTTTTACGAAATGGTTATTTCAAATCCGAGATAACAAATAGACTATCAGCCGGCGCCGTCTCTTTCGTTGTGTTTCAAAACGTTTTCAGCCGCAAGGTGGTGCCTAGGAGAGAGATAGGTGGGTACAGTCACACCGATAAGGATAATACGTTATCACAAGCTTATCTGGCGGGCGGTGTGACCGACGAACTGCGACTCCTGCACGCGCGGTCATCGTTTCATGTGGATTTGTACATACATACATACATACACTTCACGCCTGTCTCCCAGAGGGGTAGGCAGAGACTACAGATCTCCATTTGTCACGATCCTGACATACCCCTTTCGCTTCACCTACATTCATACATCTTTTCATACATGACCTCCGGTTTCGAGTACTTTCCACGCCACCTTCGGCCAGGACATCACCAATCTGGTCAATGTATGTCCTTCTGGGGCGACCTCTACTCACCTGGCCCATTACATCACCCATATAAATCTCTTTCGTTAATCGACTTTCCTCCATTCTCTCCATATGCCCAAACCGTGGATTTGTAATAGACAAGAATTCCGGAGAGTGTGCTACGGAGTTGCATAACCTAATACCCCCATCGTGTTTTTACAATAGGACAACCAGGAGAACGGCAAATCTTTATCTATACCAGGTGGATTTGTCACTTACGCGAACCAAATGGTTTGCGTCTACTTTCATAGTGCGAACCGCCAGGACGTGGAACGACTTGCCGGAGTTTGTGTTTCCTGCGCAGTACAGTGTGAAGTCGAGGGTGAATAGGTACCTAATGAGCAAGTGTGCTCCATCGTAGACCACATCGCTGCTTAACATCCGGCTGGATAGTGGGAAAACGCTTGTCACTATGAACAAGCGTTTTCCCACTATCCATCATATAAAAAAAAATGGGAGCAACCCATTCCAGATTTGCTTGCTGGCTACGGCACGTGAAAGAATGAGGCAGTTTTAAACACATTTTCAGAGTATTGATTGAGATTGTTGCAAGAAGTTTCGGACAATGAGGTTTTGATTGATGATCGACATAGAATGCCGTAGCGTCATCTTTTGAGAAAATTGAAAACTAAATAATAAAAAATGACATGAATGAAGAGAAAAAGACACAATGAAAGAAAATGCCTCATTTACTCATTCCGCGCTGACTACGAACTAGTTAATGAACTAGCCAATGGCGGTTCATTGGCTATTCTCTAGTCTAGCCCTCTTGCGTAGAGTATGATTTACTGCACCAATTTCTCAACTTTGTATCATCCTTGGAATTACATTTTTTAAAGCCAGTTTAGCACAATTATGTCACGACACCAAGCCAGCGTTTCTTGAGCTCTTTCCAGGCTATGTTCAGGATACGTGTCGCACCTGAAATATAAACCAAACTAGCAAAAGGCTTATTGAAATCAAACGCATTCAGTTATGACTAGATGTACCTTGAAGGTGGAACCCACGTTTTATCCCGTGCCTGTGGGAAATTATTAGTAGCTTCTGCGTGAAAAAGTAACAAACATCCAAGCCATCCAAACTTTGTCATTATTTATGGTTCATTAATATAATAAAGAGTAATTAATTTCGACCAATTCATGTCTTAAGAAAAACGAAAGTAACTATTTAATCAGTTGATAGTTTGTACGTACTGGCATCCCACTACACTATCCCTACAAGTACCTTATTGCGACAGTTTCTATAGTCGTCATTTCTAACGCTACCACCTCAGTGGAAGGTTAAGAGCCGCTTATCACCTCCTTATCACCGCCGCAGCCGTGCCGGTTTGACCTGACACGCAGTTATCAGGTGTGCCGCGATAACTGACAGCCGCTCACCTGTGAACATCCTGCTTTTAAAAAAAAATATATAATTCCAGTGCGACCTTTGACTTCTTCGAGGACTGGCCGTAAATTTTTTTGTGTGGAAAAAGTTTCAGAAAAAGTGACCGGTCGGTTTGTCGGAAGTGTTTGTTTTCGGATTTGGTTTCCGTTTTTTTTTTCAAGTTGATTTAAAAGATTGTGCTTCCTATTTGTTTGTCGTTAATTTAAATGGTTCTCTCAGAACTTAATAGTGTTTTATGTTTCTTTTAAAGAACAAGTTAAAGGACTAAAAATCGAGTCAAATAGGTATTTGTTTTTTATATTGATAAAAATAGTTTTCTCAACAGTTTTTTACACTTTGCTCAGGCGTCTATTAATTTTTCCTTTTACAAAATGTTTATCACTTAGTTACACGAGTGACTCTTATCTGCGCCCGTAAGTGCACGCTTTTGAGGTCAAATGCTAAGTACGCGCCAATTTCATAATTTATCATTAGTTGCTTTTTTCGTGTCTTGTATACCTATTCGATTGAACTCCAACCTTATTACGCAACCTTAAAGTTTTATTACCCATAACATAACATCCCCACGGTAGTGTCTCCAACTAGTAAAGGCTTATAAAATTTTTATTCATCTCTAAATATTCATTGCAGTAAGTGTTAAAAAATCTAAAAACACAAATAAATAACAAAGAATTCATAAATGAAGTTATCAGAAATGTCTCAAACAGTGATAGCGAATGAAAATTCGACAAGTGATAGTGAAATAGTGGCAAATGTGAGAGAAGTGAAACCCACGTTCAGTGACATGAAGATCAAAGTGGAGAAGGATGGTGAGGAGCCGATGGAAGATGGGAAGGTGGACCACCAGCACCGGGAGTCAAGGTTGACTAACATCATTGATCAGCTACGCTGCGGGAAACGACGAGGTAGGTTTTTTTATTTTCCATGACACTATTATGACACTATTCAGTGGTACTGTTAACATTTTCGGTGACAGTGGTTGACTGTAGCCGTGTGGTGATGGCGAATGTTGTCTCTAGCATATATGTCCATACATAATATAACAACAACAAATTTGTAAAGCACGTATTTATGAATTCCTCTAAAAACAATTAGGAATGTATGTAGAGACTAGAGACATACATATATACCTAGTTGTTTTAAAAGTAGGATTTACGATTTATTTTTTACGTTTACACTTGTTGATGATTTAATTTGTTATATACTCACGTGTTTTAATCTGGAAGCGGGGTAGGCAGAGGCATAATGTGTCTCCAAGAACATTTAACACTTTAATAGGCTGTGGGCCTGTCGCCGTTGATTGAGGTATTGATTGAGGTTGTTGCAAGAAGTTTCGGACAATGTGGATTTGATTGATGATCTAGTAGCGTCATCTTTTGAGAAATTTGAAAACTAAATTTAATATCCATTCCGCGCTGACTACGAACTAGTTAATGGACTAGCCAATGACGGTTCATTGGCTATTCTCTAGTCTAGCCCTCTTGTGTGCGGGACTTTGTTACATCCTTGGAATTGCATTTTTTTAAGTCAGTTTAGCACAATAATGTCACGACACCAAGCAGGCAGACCAGTAGGCAGAGGCATAATGTGTCTCCAAGGGTATTTAACACAACGTGATATAGGCTGTGGGCCTGTCGCCGTTATGGAGTTTACACACTTCGTACTATACGGGTTCCATCACGATGTTCTTCGCCATGAAACCCTTCTGATTGCACGTCCAAGTGTGTGCTTACCATTCAAACATATCTACTGCAGCCGCTTATTGTATGTATTTATGAAAGTGAAAAGCAAAATTCTGAAATGTAACTTGTCCGTACTTTTTTTGAGCTATACCTTTATCGCATAGTTAGAACAAAAAGGACCCAATACGAAACATGATGCTTTCGCAATTTAAGTTTTTTGTGATAATTTAAGTTTTTTGTGATTTAAGTTTTGTGTGATCAAATTGAACCTTAATATAAATATTAAGGTTCAATTTTATGAAATGGCACATTTTGTATTGGGTCACTTTTGTTCAAACTGAACTATATGTCACGTCAAAAAATGTAGAGAACGTCTGCAGAACGAGAAAAATATTATTTTTAAGAATCATAGACTGACAGTCTAAAAAATAAACTATGATCTAATACAAAAAAAGTTGCGGTAGGTTTCTGTGACCCTAGTACCCAGACTGTAGTTAGTGGTACATTATAACGGTAGAGCACCGATGCCGCAGATAGAGGTGACTGTTACACTTCCTGTGCGCCTGGTATCTTCACATCGCCTAATTTGTAAACACCTGACTTAGTCCGCTTTATCGCGATACCATCTAGATTTGGAATGTAAATTTCTAGACTTGAGGTTGCGTCTTGCTTTGCTTTGACTTGTTTGATTGTTGTTGATTTATGACTACCTAGTACCTAATTGTATTTTCCTTCACGTTCCTAAAGATATAAATCATGTGTTTATGTTTATGTAACACATGATTTACCTGAATAACATGTAAACCTATAATCAAAACATCTACTTATAGATATTTCGAAAATGTGTGACATCCCAAGTCAAATGTAGCTTAGTTGGAGATCACGAAGGTAATATGATCCTGTACCTGTACTTACATTTAACATAAAAAATAATCCCAATTTTCTTAATTAATAACCAACAGAAAACTCAATACGCAAATCCCAAAAAAAAAAACTTAAAAACGAAAACACATACAATACATACGCAAGCTCATTAGCAAAGAATCATAAAGCGGTTACACGGCACAAAGGGCGAGTCCCGAGCCCGGCAGTGTAATTGTGTGTTTTTGTCTTAGCCCCGAACAATGGAGATCGAGATGTGAATCTGGATTGGCCGTTGTCGACTCGCCCGGCGTGCGCTTATGACCTGCATTTAGATTATCTAGTCTAGGTTCGGTCTAGCTCTGTTGAACTGGTGTCCTATCACCTTTGCATTGTTCGCTGGTACGAGTACAGTCGTCGGGTAATCGACCTTACCATCGACTACTCAATGTTTATCTACCGGTGGAAATATTATGCAACCACCTCTTACCAGTGGCGTGCACTGGCTTCTACGACAAGGTAGGCAGTAATCCCCAAGGATTGACACCTATGTACTAACTTGCCTTTTCGAAACATAGGTTCCTACCTATCTACTCACCTACAAAACACAGGACCTTCGTTAGTACAACAAAAAAGGATCTAGAAATAACTCTATTATTAGGTCGGGTAGCCAAAATACTAAGGTAGGCAGTGTCTTTTTGCCTATATGGTGTGCACAACACTGCCTCTTACTATTGTGGCTGATTTTAGTTATTTTGCGGATCTCCTCATTCGCAAAACTATCGCTCATGATTAACTATTATTATTAACTAACCCTCGTATTCATAAAGTTAGGACAGCCCTAGTGCACTGTTAGTAAAGGTCTCATAACCTGGCCAAATGTGCGCCAAATACTGACAATCTTTATCTTTAAACGAGCAATTCTTATATATATATATAATTGGAATCTCGGAAACGGCTGCACCGATTTTCATGAAATTTGGTATGTAGAGGGATTTGGGGGCGATAAATCGATCTAGCTAGGTTTAATTTTTAGAAAACATCTTTCCAACCGTTTTTTCGGGCATGAAAAATTGCTCAAATTGTTAATACGACTCTTACTGACATCTATTGCCGAGTAGTAATACTATGCTATACGTAGGATGGTGCGGGGGACTTTTTGGTTTTGAAGTAACTAGAGATGGTGTTATGAAAAAATCGAAGGAAAATAATCGATTTTATAATAATCGAGCGAAGCTCGGTCGTCCAGGTACTATATACTTATATAAATAAAACACCCAGACACGTCATACAAGTACACCATCTAAGCAAATGCCAGCTGTGGGTATCGAACTCACGACCCTACGCAGCAAAGGCAGACATGCTGACCACTACACCAACGGGCCCTTCAAAGGTAACCATATCCCTCAGAGCGAATTGTATTTATCCAGGTAACATTAAGCCATTATTAACACTTTGGCGGACATTGAACGGCTATAATAATCGTAATAAGAATAAACAATCTATTAGGTAGGTATACTGTACCAACATGCTAAGAAGCTTACCAGATGGAGTAATTGGTCATCGACCCTCCTCCATCCCATGCCCTGCCTGCCTGAAGGGCATACGGGTGAAACTTTGGACCGATCGTCGTGCGCAAGCCGTCCCGACTATA
>SJJU01013093.1:0-10635 GCA_012932125.1 Conopomorpha cramerella
TAATACTCAGCGTGGAAGTAAGCACAAAGTAGATGGACATGACACCGTAATACAGGATCGAATTTTAGAAGAAATACGCAGTTTCCGAAATGAATTCGATTCCAGATGGGTAAGGCAGCAAGAAATCCAATTGCAAATGATTAAAAAACTGGAAAGCACAGAAAAGGAGTTGTTAGAGGTACGAAAGCAATTGAAGGTAGTTTTGGAACAGGCCAGCCGGGTCAATGACCTCGAGAACGAATTGGTTGCCATCAAAACCCAAAACGCGCAACTAGAAAAGTGCGTCCAAAAAGCCAAGACCCTTTGCGCGACTGTAACACCTGGCGTAGTGAGTCCGAACGCGCGTACGTTTGCAGCCACGGTGCAAGTGTCCAAGGGATCGCAATCGGTTCCTGCGAAAAAAACCGGTCCGGCCGCAACATCTACGAGTGTGGCCACGAAATCAGCGCCCGTATCGGATCAAGCGATTCAAGATAATGCCGAATCGCAAAGTTCCATCGCAAATAGTAAAATAGATTGCACCGTGATAAAGGATAGAATGAACAATGACGATAACTGGACGATTGTAAATCGAAAGAATACCAAAATGCCTATTCGGGAAGTTATCAAAGGTGGAAACAAAAGTGTGTCTCAGATACAGGCAACTGAAAGGAAAAAACATCTACACGTATGGAGACTAAAAAAAGAAACCGAGGAAGCTGAACTAGAAACGTTTGTGCGTAACATATGTGGCTCAGAAACATCTGTAAAAGTTACGAAGATTAAACACAGATCAGAAAGAGACTACTCGTCTTTCATCGTTGGAGTACCGGAAAGCAAGTACAATGAGTTGTGTAATCCGGACCATTGGCCTATAAATACCGAGATTTGCGAATGGGTGTGGTTTCGTAAATCAAAAAACCCGTAAGAAAAATCAAACGACGAATATAGAAATTCTATATCAAAACGTACGAGGCCTAAGAACTAAAACAGTACAATTCAGCACATTGTTACATTTTTCCTCCTCAGAAATTTTTGCCATTACGGAATCAGGGTGTAACTCTTCTATACATGACGCAGAGCTTATACCACCGGGCTACAACATCATTCGCTGTGACCGAACAGACGGGCGTAAGCAAGGCGGGGTACTTTTAGTGGCCGCACCGCGGTTCGAGATGCGTAATGTGACGTCGCGTGACGTCAATATCGATAATCACAAGTTTGAACTATTGTGCGCGGCTATCTATGTAGGCGCTCGGTTTTTATTCGCCTGTTGTGTTGTTTACATTCCGCCGCGGACTGAGGATGGCGAATATGTGATAATGTTTGACATTATAGAACGCTTTTGTATGGACTTTAAGGGACAATTACTAGTTATAGGTGACTTTAATTTATATTCTGCTAGTGCAAATGTTATTACGTACTATGAATATTTACATGCTTTTTGTGAGTTTACTCAGTGCAATGAAATACCGAACTGTAACAATAGGCAGCTCGATTTAGTGCTGTGCGGTTCGGGAGTCCGCGGCTCGGTGGGCGTCCGTTTAGCTGACGAGGATGAGCGTGTGCGGCCGGTGGACGCGCAGCACCCGCCGCTCACTGTCAACGTAAGTATTGGTTCGGCCGCTACCGCTCACGGCCCGATTCACAGAGAGCGGGGGGAGGTGCAGCAAGAAATTACGGGTAAACACTGGAACTTTTATAAAGCAGATTTTCACAAATTATATTCCTTGTTAATGCTAATAGACTGGACTGAAATGTATAATTTATGCGATCCTGGGGAAGTAGTTCGATTTTTTTATACACGAATCAATAAGGTAATATCTGAATGCGTTCCAATTAAGAAGCGAAAGCCGGTAAACTTTCGGTACCATTACCCTAAGTGGTACACGGCAGAAATAATTCGCGACATAAAACTAAAACATAGCCTTCATATTAAGTATAAGAATACTAGATCTCCAAATGATCACTGGGAATTCTCGCGATGTAGGGCGCGCGTTAAGGTCGCTATTAGCACAGCTTATACAAGCTTTCAATGCCGTCTGGAACAACAATTCGAAAAAGATCCCAAGTCATTTTGGAATCATGTCAGATCCAAAAGAAAATGCCCAGGTGACCTAAAAATTAAAAAGGATGGTAGGATTCTTTCGTCAGAGGAAAGTGTCCATGAGCTTGCAACCTTTTTTTATAGCGTGTACAATTCCCTCCCGGCAGTTTTGGATGTGGCGAGGGCAGACGCAGCTGCGCAGCCCAGTGGCGCGAGAGTTCACCTGGACAGGCTGTCGGTTAATGAAGTACTCGCGGCGCTGTGTCGTCTTCCGGCGAAACGCTCTGCTGGTCCTGATGGAATCCCCCCATTCATCCTTCGGGATGGTTCAAGGGTATTGGCTGAACCACTCTGCTACCTTTTCAATGTGTGCCTTCGCGAGGCGGTCTTTCCAGAAGAATGGAAGATTACACGTGTCGTCCCGGTTCCAAAGGGTGGGGGAAGTGGTTCTGAGCCTAAAGACTATAGACCGGTCGCTATACTCAGTGCGCCTGCTAAAGTGTTGGAATCTAGCATCTATCATAGCCTCCAGTGGCAAGTTAGTGGGTTGCTTTCAGATGCACAGCACGGATTCCGAGCGGCGCGGAGTACTACAAGCAACCTCATACACATGATGAGCAAGTTAGTGCCGATTGTTGACAGTGGGGGACAGGTCGACGTTGCATATTTTGATTTCCGCAAGGCGTTTGACACGGTGGACAACGATGTGCTCCTGGAGAAGCTGGCCGCGGTAGGGTTCACTCCTCACACGCTAGAGTTTTTCTGTCAATACATGCGGGACAGACGGCAGTATGTGGACTTCGCCGGTTGCCAGTCCGAGCCTTATTTCACAAGGTCCGGGGTGAGCCAGGGTTCTAATCTAGGTCCATTTGCCTTTCTCATCATGATAAATGACCTTCCACAAGTCGTGGGTAAATCGGACTGCTCATTGTTTGCAGACGATCTAAAACTGTTTCGCGAAATTAAAGGCTTGTCTGACTGTGTTATGCTACAGAGGGACATAGACCGAGTTGTGCAGTGGAGTCTCAGGAACAAGTTATACTTCAACGAGTCGAAATGCTCGGTGATTTCATTCAGCCGTGCCCGTACTCCCATCCATCAAGTATATCTTGTGAATGGGACTCCGATGCAGCGAGTCACCGAAGTTAGGGATCTTGGAGTCCACTTCACAGCAGATTTGTCCTTTCGCCAGCATATAATTAAGGTATGCAAAAAAGCCTACAGAAATTTAGGATTTGTAATGCGACATGCGAGTTGCTTTCAAAATGTCCAAGCAATTAGGGCCCTTTATGAAGCTATAGTTAAAAGTCATTTAGAAGGCAACGCAATGATTTGGAGCCCGCATGAGACTACATATAGACTCATGATGGAGCGAATCCAAAATAAATTTATTAGATTTTTATACTTAAAACTATATCGTGTGTATCCTTTTTACCCCCTCATGTACCCGAATCGATTTGTGTTAGGGATGGTTGGGTACTACGAGTTAGAGGTTAGAAGAGAGCTTGCTCTCACAGCGTACCTATTTAAACTGTTACGGGGTAAGCTTTACAACCCGGGGGTGTTGGAGAGCATATGCCTATACGTTCCGGACCGCTACGTGTGGCGGCGGCGCCGGCCGCGGCTTCTGGCCGAGCCGCGCGCGCGCACCCAGCTACTGTCGCAGGCGCCGCTCACTCGGGCTACGCGGACGCTCAATAAAGTCGCGGACATGATAGATATATTTCATTGCTCACTGAGTCAATTCACAAAGGTCACAATTGGGGTATTAAGCACATAGATTAGGTCTATTATAATAAAGTTTGTAGAATTAATATAATGTTCGAATTTTTAAATTGTTAAATGGAAATAATGTATTTTATTTATTATGCAATTTTTATATTATTAATATTATTTTTAAGTATTTTTTTTTTATAATTTTGTGAATGTTTAATGATTGTTAAATGCACTTTTAATGTATATACTATTACGATGTTACCGCATTAGGTCCACCCTGTCATGGTAATGTTTGCATATTTAAATAAATAAATAAAATTTAAATCTAACTAAACGAACTAAGTGGTACTTATTTTAACAACACAAAATTTTAATCAGATTATCCACATATTTTCATGATTAGGGCACTGCTCTTAAAACGGTTAAGTATTATACCTGTAAGAGCGCAGTACAGTGCTGTTCCTCCGTCCTCTGCCTGAGTAACGCCTGCTCGACGTTCCAGGCCTGCTGCGTGGAGCCGGTGCCGAACCCGGTACCCTTCGCCCAGTACAGCTGACACTTGTCCGACTCCTTGCTGGAGGGTTTACTGCTGCCGCCCGATGAATTCTCCTACAGAGATTACATTTATTTATTGGTTTGATGTTGGAAATTACTAATTTGTCGGTACTGTCTATTGCGGGATTAAAGGCGTGAAGTGTATTTTTGTTTACTTTTACTATCTATTTTGCGATACACTTCGTGTTAACGGTTTTGACACAATGAGACATCGAACAATCCATACTATGCATTGTCGTTAAAATCCATTGCAGGGCTATACAGGGTGTCCCAAAAGTGGACGTCAAGCCGGAACCGGATGGTAAGGCAACTCACACCAGCCCCCCTAGCATAGCGCTCCAAGAAATAAGTGACAAGACATATAACGCGCTGCGATTTGTTGAAACTAGCTGAGTCGCTCAAAGCGTGACATAACAGCCAATCAGAGCGCGTATTTGTTCTATGTCATGTCTTTCTTGAGGCGCGTGCTAGGCGTCAGAAAAATAGTATGGTAGTCAGTGAGTGTGAGAGTGTGGGTAGGTACTGACAGGGTTGTGATGCTGAAGGGCGGCGAGACAGCGCAGCAGCAGCGCGGCGGCGCCGGCCGGCCCGCCCGCCAGCAGCGCGCGGCGCAGGCGGCGCGCCTCGTCGCCCGCGCTCGCCTCCAGCAGCGACGACAGCACCGTGAACGGCAGCGTGCCCAGCGAGCCCGCGCCCGACTCCCCGCCCCCACCCCCGCCTGACGCCGACATCGGGCTGCCCGCTGTTGGGGGATTTCTCTATATAACTTATCCGTGTTATTAATCAAGTTCTAAACTACAAGACGAAATTTAGTCACTCGTTAATTGGTTGGAGGTACGTCCAGCAGTGGTCATCGGTAGACTGACATGATTATGATTAGAATGCTACATTATCCAGGAATAACAAAAGCTATATATTACACCGAAATTCACGCAACAACCGAATAAAATGTGAGTAACATATACTGTAATAAAATGAGGCATTTTCATTTCATTTTTAAATGTTCGCTATTTTCTCAAATATTGACGCGCTACGGTGTTCTATAATGTGGCTATCAATCAAAACATCCTTCAATTCCAAAAAATAACTTTAATCAATATTAAACAAATGTCACTGATTGCCAACCAACACAGGAACTAGCAGAGACCTCTGTTTCATAAAGGAAAATGAGTTTAAAATGCCTCGTCATACAAAACAATATATTTTGCGAGTTTTTATTTGATTTACACGAATTTTCAGTAAAGGCAATAACTGCAAACCGTAAGCCAGTAAAAAAGTGCTAGAGAATACGTACGGTCAGTGTCTGCGGGCACGCCTAGCAGCAGCGTGAGTAGCGCGAGGGCGGGCGGGCCGGCGCGGAGCAGCGCGGCCGGGTACCCGGGCAGCTTCAGCAGCCGCGCCAGCGCCGGCAGCGCGTGCCCCGGCACCGACCAGTACCCCGCCTCGCCCGCGCCGCCCGCCGGGACCGAGCCCGCCGCCGGGCCCTCCTCCACCACCTCCTGCGTTACCAACATATCCTTAACATGGAACACAACCAACTGATTCCAAAACAAAAAATGAATCAATTTCTGCTGACACTGGACTACGATAGCACAGATAATATTTTAAATATAGTTTAACCACAAAGCATATAATAAATAACATTGTTCTATGTACCTAATACTTCACGTATTATATTTTATTGATGTATAGTAAGTAATATTTATATTCCTACCATGTTCTCCTGTTTGTATGTTAAATCCTATTCCCAACCCATTTTTTTTATACTTATTAGCAATAATGTTGAATATTTTATTTTAGATTTAAGTTTTTACCAGATTTTGGTGGCAAAAGATTACAATGTGAAGCATAGAAGGGCCCTACAACTCAGGTCTACCTACAGTGGGGGTCATTGTTAATCCTTAGAATTTAAGTGAAAATTCTAATAAAGATTTGGTTTGATTTGAAATCGTTCACTACATAAAACAATAATAGATTTACGTCTTACAACAATAGACGTAACGGCGTACAAAAGGTGATCGATGAAAACGGAGGACGTACCTCGAGATGGTCATCAATCTTGATCCAGTGCATGTTCTGGTGGTGCGCGGCGGCGAGCGGGGCGGGCGGCGGGGCGCGCGGGGGCGGCAGGCGCGCCGCCACCAGCGCCAGGCCGCCGCAGGCGCCGAACTCGCCCAGCACGCCGCCCCACTCCGCGCCCGACGACGACGACCCGCCCGGCGAGCCCGGACTGCTCCACTCCGACGGGGATGAGTCTGTGCGATACATACGTCACAGATACACACCATTAAAGAGTACACGCCACGCAATAATACTTTTCTTCAAAATGAGGGTGGCTTCTCAATTCAACAGTACCAATTTCTTTTTTAAACTATTAAGTACCATTGAAAGGATTCTGGAAAGTTCATGAGAATCAATCAATTAATTATCCGCTAAGATGTTCAATGATGTTGATGTAAATTTTGATACTATTATAGATTGTTTATTTTGAATGCTTTTAACGTTTAAATTTTATTTTAGGTACGCTAAATATATAAGATATTGTGGTATTCATAAAAAAAGAACATCGCTAGTGAACACTGCCAGACCTTCACGGTCCAAAATCTGGTCGATTCTACGCTAAATACGGACAGACTGGTCTAATCGGTTGTAACACGTAACCAAGCTAGACACAGTATCAACTTACTCTGAATACAACGTCAGTAATTAGGTGCACACGTTAACAGAGAATATAATTGAAAGAAGCATAAATGAATCACACATACCGTTGGAGGGCGGATGCAGCGTGAGCGTGAGGAAGGGCGAGGGGTCGCGGCGCGAGCCGGCCAGCTGCTTCAGCCGCGTGCTCAGCGGCACGAAGCCCTCCACGCCCGGCACCGACACGCGGAACTGGCACTGGCCGCTCTCTGGATCACCAGTCACACGGTTGTATAATAAATAATGTGCGATGGAAAATTACTATACTACTATTGCAGAGCTGAAAAAGTTCTAAATACAGAACTGACTTGCCATTTTTCAGCCGCCAAAAAGAAAAAGAAGTAGAAAAAAGGTAATTGTCTCAGAAAAGTACTAGAAACAACAGCCTTGACATTTTGACAAGGAGGCAAAGCTGAATTTGTATTCTGGAAAAACTAAACAACATAAAAATAAATCTTTGATTGAGTTAATGTTAACTTTGGCTAAATAAAATAATGTACCTATCATCAAGTTAATACAAGTCTTTTTTTTTAATCACAATGAACAAGCGTTTGACCACCATCCTGCCTGATGTTAAGCAGCGATGTGGTCTACGATGGAGCACACTTGTTCAGTAGGTACCTATTCACCCGCGACTTCAAACTGTACTGCGCAGGAAACACAGACTCCGGCAAGTCGTTCCACATCCTGGCGGTACGCACTATGTTCGTGTTCAAATTAATTAAGCTCCAAGAAACCGGGTATGAGTGCCACTGTATATTTACCACTATTAGAAGGCGCAGGTCTCGTATGACGCAGGGTGTGGTTCCGAGCGTCCTTGGCTCGCTTGTCGCGCGACACGGAGCCGGCCGCCAGCGACAGCTCCCAGGGCTCGCCGCGCGCCACGCCGCCCGCCCCCGGCCCCGCCCCCGCCGCACCGCCCGCCCCCGCCGGCGACCCGCTCGGGCCCGCGCCGCTCCAACCGGACACTGAGCTGTCGTCTGACGATGACACTAAAACATAGTAACATCGGTGTTTTTCTTTGGATTCCATCACTACGATGGTGCCATCGACTTCGTAGAGATAGTTCTTGACAAACGATTTAGCTGTTCTTGTTATTATTGAGAACGTCAAAAATATCGTATCCGTCGGTATCCTTCCTTCAAGCACCTTGTCTATCACCTTAAGGTTGAAACTCATTCGAATGTCATTAGGCACTAAGGTTAATTTTATCAATTATACAATATGACAACTCTACCTTATTGATGTGTTAGTGTCATCAAGCCTTTTTTCTTGGCCGATCTGATGGTATGTAGGTGTTTTATTTCATGGAAAAACTTGATAAATATTGTGTCGACTTACCGCTGTCAGGGTCCGGATGTGCGATAGGCAGCTGGTAGAGCGGCGTGTGCGCCGGCAGCGACAGTACTCCGCGGCCAGCGGTAGCGGGGTGCGGGGGACAGGCGCCGGCCGCCGCGCCGCGCCCCGCCCCCGCCCCCGCCCCCGCCGCGCCCGCCACCGCCCCGCCCGCGCCCGCGCCGCCCGCCCAGCTCACGCACACGCGCACTCGCTCGGGGGACAGCACCAGACGCAGTATCAGGGACCGTGTGAACCCGGACAGACCTTCTGGACCTGGATGGCAAATCAATTTTAGTGCCTCCATTAAAGGCATGTCACAGGAATCAAATATACTTGTTTTTACGCCGGCTACCAGCGCCGACTTCATTTCTAAGGATTTGACGAACGGCACCGGTTACCAGCTTTCTTTCTGTATAGGCCTTTAGGCAACCATTGTCCACAACTAGTAACCATAAAGTAACAACAAACAAGTGTGAGCATTGGTCTAATTTAGTTATCGCGGGATTATGGTGACACACGATAAACTGTTGGTAAATTACTTAATGGTCTAATAGCTTAATGGTCTACATGAGTTAACGCGGGTTGATGGTAAAACGCGAACTCTTGATGAAGCTTAATGGTCTACATGAGTTAACGCGGGTTGATGGTAAAACGCGAACTCTTGATGAAGCTTAATGGTCTACATGAGTTAACGCGGGTTGATGGTAAAACGCGAACTCTTGATGAAGCTTAATGGTCTACATGAGTTAACGCGGGTTGATGGTTTAACACGAACTCTTGGCGAGGCTTAATGGTCTACATGAGTTAACGCGGGTTGATGGTAAAAACTCTTGGTGTGGCTTAATGGTCTACATGAGTTAACGCGGGTTGATGGTAAAACGCGAACTGACCCCCCCACTCAATATGCAGATATAGGAAAACTCGGCTAGCGCGGTAAATGCTGATTAAGTATACCTGCTGCTAGTTGGGTGCAATGTTTTTTTTATCACTATGAACAAGCGTTTGACCACCATCCTGCCTCATGTTAAGCATCACAGCGATGTGGTGTACGATGGAGCACACTTGCACACTATGCACTTGGTACACGTACCGTCGTCGGGCAGCTGGGCAATGATGTGGTGCAGGGTGTTGGCGAAGAGCTTCTCGTTGTCGCGGTGGCACGAGGTGAGCTCCCCGAATAGCCGCACGGCTTGCTCCTCCAGCCGCGACAGCAGCGAGCTCTCCTGCCACGTGCCGCTGTTCGTGCATAGTCAAAATCATTTATTTCATCGTTATAAGTGCTATAACATACAGATATACAGTAGCATAACACAAAGCTTGATGAACGTCATAGCTACTTATTACTACTGTACACTATAAATAAATCTATAATAATATTATAAAACTGAAGAGTTTGTTTATGTGTTTGTTCGAACGCGCTAATCTCAGTAACTACTGGTTCGAATTGAAAAATTAGGATTATTTTTGTGTTGAATAAATATTTATCGAGGAAGTTATTTATTCACATTTGTCACATATACACAAGTTACATTACTAGAAAAGGAACAGCACTATAAAAAAAACATTAAAAATAACAAATAGATAGAAGATAGACGAGTTGGACGTGGCAAATGCAAAAGGGCTCTGATTCAGCATATGCTGAGAATGATGCGCACAGCGTTCCCAGCGCTGATCTTACATCAGTACCCGTGACATGCTGTGAGGTGTAAAATAAATAAAATATTGTAATTGTTATGTCACTGGATATTGTAGTAAATACACATATCAAATGTGTCGAAGGATCAAGAACATTTTTAGCTCTAAAACAAATCAAATTTATTTAAATCAAATCTAATCTTCTGGATTGGTCTCCTACCTAATTCCCCATACCTGTATCGACTTATCACTATATTTTGTATAAATGATGAATGAATTCAGTTTTTGTAAAATATATTCTCGATTGCAATCTTCTAAAATGTACTTGATCCCTAGACACTTTTGATGTGTGTCTTTATAAAGTAAGTCGCCATTCGAGTAGAGAGAGTAAACACACCTGTGTTCAAGCCTTGGATAGCAGAGCAGATGCAGCAGCGGGGCCCAGAAGGCGGCCCCGGCGGCGCCGAGCCACGACTTGACGCTGCGCTCCTGCACCACCACCAGCAGCCACTCCACTATGTCGCACGCCTCCTTCAGCGACACGCTGCATTCTGCCGCTGACATGTCTTCGCTAGTACTCGGCCTGTCGGTCTCGGCCATATGGACGTCTTCTTGCGACGCGTTCGCTTCGGCTTGTATTTCTCTGAGCTTCGCTATGCTGAACTCTG
>SJJU01013095.1:0-11017 GCA_012932125.1 Conopomorpha cramerella
TGGAGAGGCGTGCAATTGGAGAGACCTATGTCCAGCAGTGGACAAGTATGGGCTATGGGACGATGTGAAAACAATGCATTGTATTAATTTTAGACATTATGTTTCATAGAAACTTTTACTTCGTAAGACCTATGGAATCGATCTCTAAATAGAAATTCTCTCAAAACAACCGGGTTCAATTCCCGTGCTGAATACAGGTTATGTTTTAAATGTATGAATGCAGTTTTTCTTATAAAAATCGGTGACATGGTTCCTAAGAACAAACCGTCATAATATGTGTTGTAGTTTCAGACTTTCCCATGCTGATCGATTTGAATGGACCATCCTGTATATTACTTGATTAATATCGCACACGTTACAGTTACACTGTTACGTAATTCAACGAAGCATTAAGTTCTTACGGCAAATAAATTCTGGGATAGGTAGGATATATATAATATTCCATTCATTTAAATATAAATAAGTAGGTATAGATTAGTTGGTTAGTTATTGAACTCTCAAGATTGCACAACACAGACACACGTCAAAAATCTGTGTCCTACCTGTAATGACATAAGGAGCTGAGACGTGGACACTGGCTGGCCCACAAGCACAAAGTCGCACAGCGTGCGTGGAAAGATCTATGCTCGGTATTTCTCAGAAGGATCGAATCAGAAATGAAGTGATCTGACAGAGAACCAAAGTCATCGACATAGCTTATGGATGGTATGGACTGATGATGATGAGACACAGTCCGTAGTCCCGGATTGGCCTGGAACACGAAGTGTTAGAAATATTCCTGTATTACCATGGTCGGATACTTGACCTGTGATCCGACCGTGTGATGAGACCGGCTACACGACGTGTACCAATGGGACTACCTTCCAGAGCCTATGTACGCAACGCAACGCTTATACGGTAAAAAGCATACGTTTTGTTTCCCACCAAAACCCAGTAGAAGTACATAATTTTGTTTTAATTTAGAAACTGTGTATTTCCAGAAAAGTCTGCGTCTTATAAAGCCGTGGTTGGTGTGGAGCTCGGTCCAGGTGACAGTGTCGCTGATGCTGTTCGTGCTGGTAGTGGCTTCTCACGGCGCTCACTCCATGCCCGAGGACTCCCTGTTGACGTACCTTGTGCATATCCTCACCCTCAGTAAGTGTACATGCATTGTACACCACGAAGACAAGATCAATTCACAAAACAATACTACCTGAACAAGTGTGCTCCATCGTAGACCACATCGCTGCTTAACATCAGGCAGGATGGTGATCAAACGCTTGTTCATTTTTTTTTTATGTAGCCTGTGTTGTGTCCCACTGCTGGACAAAGGCCTCCCCCCATGTGCATAGTGATTAAAAAACAAAACCTGACGAGGATATCTCGGTTAGCTGACAAGGATCTTTTAGCACGTTGAGAGCTGAATGTTCTATGTGATATATTCTTGGACTGTATCCAGACTGTACATATTTCACAGTATGCAAATTGCATTAATTTGTTAGTCAGTGACATAAAAATAATGGTAACAGATATATTTCTTCCAAAACACGTCGCGACGAACTAAAGGATAACCGAGGAACCTTTTTCTTGGTTTGATTTGTTTGTTGACCTTCAATTTTAGACATTCAATTCCGCCTGTTATGATAAAATAACTATCGATGAAAATGTTAACACACCAAATTGAGAGTAATACCTTTTTTCTAGTGATCCGTATCTACATGCTGATTCTGGTGTCGAGCTACTTCCGGCAAGTGGAAGAGGAGCAGGACGAGACCCAGCGGCTGCACCAGCTGCTGGGCAAGGAAGCTTGGTACTCCACCACCGATGCATGAACTCCACTGATGATGCACTCGTCGGTCTCTACCTACTCTACTATGCCAGATTCTCTGTACAATTGTATTTTAGTTCATGAAGCACCTATTAGTTGCATAGGAAGTATCTAAAATGAGAATTGTAGAAATACAAATGAGAGTTTCTCATAAAAAGTTGTAGAACGATCCAGCCAAAGATATTGTGCCAAGACAATAAACTCGGTGTGAATAGTGGATTTCATTGAATTTAGGTGTAAGTACGACGATTAGTAGTAACTCTTGCAAAGATGGTGTTTCTAGCGTCTAATGTTTTGCATGGTATTTTGTAATCAATGTAACAATTATTAATTAGGCAAAATAAAGATAGATATCTTGGAGTAATTAAATGTATTCGTCTTTATTATTTGAAATAAAATGTTTGGTATGTATTACTTTTATTAAACAAAACATCACTTGGACCCAAAATATACACATTTATTTAGTAAGAATAATAACAATTCTTATACTACATGAGCTTTTAATCAGTTAATATTATTTTGGTGTATCAATTGGCACATTGCCAGTATATTTATACGTATAACTACAACGTAGTTTTAATTCAGATTCTACTTATAAATACCTAGATAAGCAATAACTTGAACTGTAGGTATTTTATTAAACCTTCTTATATGTCACGGTGGTAAACGACGTGTTAGTGACGGTAGTTTGATTCCACATTTATTTTGTATAGTACTAAGTAGAATTCAATGACACGGTAAAAACTACATAAACGTAGATACAACTGGTAAAATAAATACCCGTACCACATTTACGCGGTGTATATACGTTTTCTACTAACCCCAAAATGCCGTATTTTTTACAATATTTGAGTTGTTAGTCTAATTTGATATGTCCGAAACATTTAACATTGTTACATAAACTTAAAAACTAATTTTATGCATTTTACACAAGTAGTACCTACAATGTTTATCACAAATTCAATTAATTATTGGGGTCATGTACGATTCTCGGCTCCGATGGCGTCGATTGTTTTTACGTCGTTTGAGACACTTAGATATATCCCTTTTCTATAATATAAGAGGCGGCATGATTCTTCCTGATGTTCAGTTAAATTATAACAAGTATTGACATATATTTAGTTGCTGGATACAGATTTGCAATTAAAAGGTGTGTACCATAGGGAATTTTCAAGCTCCGAAAAAATCTTATCTAGATGTCGCTAGTAGGTCCTGCTTGACTTCTGTATTATTTGGGTAACTTATTTAATCTCCAGACACTTTCGTAACATGTAAACAAACATTAAAAAAATGGTTGTCTGTAAAGACGGTTTACGGACGGTTTGATGTTACAATGTCAAACATTGCAGTAGTAGTAGTAGTACACTCGCTTCGGAACGAGACAATGACGTCATCTTTTTCGTGAATGCAGCCCCTGTCGAGTTATTAAACGTTGTCACGTCAAAAGTTACTGTCATATTCAATACTGACTGCTTGATGTTAGTCATTTCATTGACATCTATCCCCCCTAATACAGCTAGCGCCATCTGTCATAACTAGGAGAAACAAGGACCCTGAAAAATTCCCAATGGGGATGCTTTTCAGAGTCTGTGTATACGCTACGTAACCCTCTTATCTTCTATCTTGGTGGTATCTTATCTTATTTTCAAGGAAACCGTACTTACATTCACAAACCACATATTTGTGGCTTTTATGAGCCCTGTAACTTGGCGCGGCATGTAAAACTGCTAACACCTGGTTGATATCCCAAGTAAGAACAGACTTGAAAACATAACAGGTAAGCTGACCACTTACTAGACACTCTCTGTCATAAATTTTCCACGGATACGATTTCGTTGAGTAAGTGGCCCGGATACGTTATAAACCGGGGAATATAATGCCCATACCTACTTAAATTTGAAAAATTATATCAAAAAGCATCAACGACAAATGGGTAAACTGATCTCAGATACATACATGATTGTATAGCTCACCCAAATCACGAGTTGGGGAGGTGAGTGATGTAAAATTATGTTGGTTTTACCTACCTAGTGAAAGTGAGACAGTTCTTATTTGTAATAGAATTGTTATTCCTGCGCAAATGCTTCAGCAGGCATTGAAATTGCGTCTATAACTGTTTACACTCTAATTTCTGAGATTGTGGTATGAATATACAGTCGTCAATGCTATGATAATGGTCTTGCATTAGCGGTCCTACCGAATTAAGTCATCAATTTTACAACAAAATTGTCATTTTTTTTTTATTTCACCGTCATAATACGACGGCGATCACTTATGTATTCGGATACGATGGTCCGCCCGCTGAATACCGCCTATCATGTGCCGCTACACTATGCAGAGCTGAGGACATGATCGATTACTAAACGACTCTCTTGAAATTTATTTAGGTATCTACAATGTACAACAATTGTAGATTAGTGGATATCATGCCGGCCAAGTATCTGAACCTACTTAAAATAATTTATACATCTTTGAAATAGTCCTTTGCTTAAAATGAATGTATTTCGTTTCTTATACTTATTTATGTATATTCTTAAACTTATAATACAAGTATACTTAAATTATTGAATAGGGTTAGACTGGTGGTGGGTCCAGCTCCCTCGTGTACTTCACGGTACCATCTCGCTCCATCTTCTTGATTGAACTCCAGATTAGGATCAACAGGTACATTTGCAACACTGAAATGTCGAGTAATGTTTGTATTAGAAATTAAGTACTAGAAGCAAACAAACGCCTGTCTTCGGTCATCATCATCATCATCATCAGCCCATACATGTCCACTGCTGGACATAAGCCTCTCCAATTGCACGACACTGTGATCTGTTTTCGGCATATCATCAGTCCACCTTGCCTGAGGGCACCCTACACTCCGTTTGCCGAGACGCGGTCTTCACTAGAGAACTCGTTTGCCCCAATGTTTATTATATGAATCCACCACTGGATAGAATAGTATGATCAAGTTAACTGTGATCGTACACTGCATGTTGTGTCATTTACGACAGTGTCTATTTTTCATTCTAGCATAATGTTTTGCAAGTTGAACATATGTTATGTACTTTTTACGCTGCTACCTTTTAATATGTCCTACGAAAGTCTTTACCCAACTGATTGATAACTTCACTATGATTAGTTCCTGCTCGTAATATGACTATGCCCAATTCATTCAATCTTGGTTAATCCAAATTCGTAACACTGTCATCTCACTGGGACAGGTAAAACGAAAAGGTCTGATCTGTGAGAAATTATACAATTCAGATATCCTATTCCTATACGTAACCCTGTTGAACACTCGGACATTTTATCTCTTTGGAACAGAGAAGAAGAGAAGGGAAGTAGAATTATATAACACAAATGTAACATATCCTTATTTTTGCTAGGTATAGAAAGGTAACGTATTATTGAGTAGGTGTTACTAACCAATTTGGAATAAGATAATGAAGACCTCGCTGGCTGTTTCGTGGGTGAGGAACGCCACGCTGTACCCAAACGCGAGCGTCGAGAATACGATTTCAAAGTGAAGGTATATCTTCATTAGAATCAGGTGTTTCTGAAAAATGCAGTAAAATATTTAAATATACCTAATTTTCAATAAATGCATTCAATAGATTCCAGATAGTTTGCAGCTTATTTAAGACCAATAAATGGTACATTGGCCGATAGTTGGTTATATTCGTAGTAAGTTAAGCAGCGGTCTTTCCGGAAAATGTCACAAACATTTTTTAATGCATTTACTTTAGGATTGCCTCAACCTTCCGCGGGATTTATGAAAAATAATGACGTAACAGAAGTGAATAATGTCATTTTGGAAGTCTTTGCCCAAATACCTAACAAAATGTAAAATCACACGTCCTCTAGGTAAACAATTAAATAAAATTATAAAAAAATACAAAAAGATTCGATATTATGTTAAAAAAATAAATTACTACATAGCCAAATATGGCATGCAAGATGTGCGCACACTGTGAAAGTATGCTGAAGGAGAAACACGCGGTCATCCGCGAGGGCTACAGCTACTGCGCCGAGTGCCACAAGTGCTACGTCTGCAGCGAGACCAACCTACAGAACGCAGAAACATTCAGAGGTGTCATCTTCTGCTCTAGCTGCTCACACAGGATATTTCAAGGTTGTTCTGTAGTTAAAAGAACAAAAGGAAAGAGCGCCAATGACGAGAAAAAAAGACGTGCAAAAAACCGAGGACGACGCGATAGGCATCGGAAGATGCTACACAGAAGCGAACCGAGCGAATGTGTCCTTGAACTAACACAGTACCGGGTGTCAACAGAGTCGGATAGTAAGCCATCCAACCACTCCAGCGTAGATCTAGAGAAACATGTACCTGCGGCAGCCGATATCAAAAAAGAAAATGTTTCTTTGGATCCATGCGTTCAACAACATCGCATTAACACTTCTACAACCACGAACGTTACTAAGGACATTTTAGATCGAGCTAAATTAATATCTTCTTCCACCCACATTGACGCAAATTCAATACATAAATTATCATATCGGGAAGTCGTAGAAAATATTAAGAAGAAAATTGACTGTACAGATCTTCGAATCGCTGAACTTGGTGCGTCTACTGAAATTGCTAACATGGCTTTAAGAAAGAAATCTGAGATTCCTGTATTAATAAAGACGAATATGAGAAAAATTAAATCCATAAGTCTCTCAGCGTTGCGGCTGGAGGAGAACTGGTCCGAGAAATCGCACGACCGCTGCGAACCCTCGGTTGCATCATCAGCAACGGAATCAGATGCAGATATTGACTTAGTAAGTCTTCTGGCCTTGCCATTCCGCGCCTTTAAAAAGAATATATTGAACAGGAGTTCATATGTTAGTGGCCTTCTTTACAGGAAAAGTAAAAAAGAATGTGTGGTTGAGAAATTAAAAAGATGGCTATTCCATTCGGAAATTCACGAGCATCGAAAGCGGGGTGTAAAACGATTATACTCGACGATTAATAGAAATAGGAATCCCTACAGACTGGGTTGGGTGGCAGTGAAGTCCAAGCCAAGATGTTGTATTTGGTCGGGAGATTGTGAAACGCATCCCGTACACTGCAAGCATTACATTAACTCTCATTACTACCGCTGCATGAGGAAGCAGGCGATGCGGCTGGCGGGGCCCACTAAGAGCCAACTGGCGCATATACGCACCATGATCACCCATACCCTATTCCCAGATATTGTACGAAAAGCATTCAATTACAAAGAGAGAGCAGATATGATTTCGGAAGCTTGTGGAACGAGTAACTGTCCAGAAACCAAATAAGTACCATCTGTGAATTTAATATTTTAATTAAAAGTGTGTAAACTTTTTTAACATTCAGATTACGTTATTTTTAGCTAGTAGTTTATTTCGTTGGTACCGTGTAATTTAAGAGTAATTTTTGGTATCCTCATTAATTATCATTAAAGTGTTGTCAGGAGTGACAAAATCAATGTTAAGAGTGTATGTACAATGCCTTTCGGGGCGCATGGTCCAAGGTATTTTAATGACCATGGTGAAAATAAAAAATATACATACAGACGAATTGAGAACCTCCTCCTTTTTAATTGAAGTCGGTTAAAAAATACATAGTAGTCAAAGGCCCTAACATAAAATGTGTGTCTCTTTATGATTTCTGGTGTCTACAAAATAAAAAATATCGATGTGGAGGACCACAGATATTTTAGCCTATGCAGCAGGTGAATAACTAAATTCTATAACCCAAGAATGTGGACAGTTTACTAGAAGTCGGGTAAAAAATACATAGTAGTCAAAGGCCCTAACATAAAATGTGTGTCTCTTTATGATTTCTGGTGTCTACAAAATAAAAAATATCGATGTGGAGGACCACAGATATTTTAGCCTATGCAGCAGGTGAATAACTAAATCCTATAACCCAAGAATGTGGACAGTTTACTACCACAATGTTTTTAGCACAATGGACTTGATACCTCCATGGTATTTAAAATACCTTGGACCATGCGCCCCGAAAGGCATTGTACATACTCTTTTGATTTTGTTACTCCTGACAACACTTTAATTATCATATGAGGGTACCAAAAACTCGACCTTTCGAAAGGCTTTGGACACTCTTAACCTTGGATTTTGTCAGAAACGGTACAGCCTCCTACTATGAAGTACTAAGACATTTTTAAAGTGCGCATAGAGGAGCTAGTCACCGTCTGAGGTATATATGATTCCGATTTCGGTCATGGCGACCTTACAGTAATCGTAGAGTACAAAAAGTCTTGCATGTTTTGCTGGTTGGGACAAACTCTTTCGCCTACAATCAATCACGACAAAATACCAACTACACACATCAAAAGTGTCTAGGGATCAAGTACATTTTAGAAGATTGTAATTATATTTTACAAAAACTGAATTCATTCATAATTTATTCAAAATGTGGTGATAAGTCATTGATACAGACATGGGGAAGTAGGTAGGAGACCAATCCAGAAGACTAGGTTTTATTTAAATAAATTAGATTTTTATTAGATCTAAATATGTTCTTGATCCCTAGACACTTTTGATGTGTGTAAATACGCAAAACGCAAACGAAAATGTAGCTTGTATAAGGTTTTCTAAAAACCTAATTGTTAAAAAAACTAATCTTAGTGGACACTCATTTGCAACTTTCAAAACTCTATTTTATCCGGCACTATTGAATCTCAAAATGCACGCACATTTACTCCTAACGTGGACGGGGTAAGCGGGGTCTGAATGTGAATTTGACCCTCGCATCCGGTAACATTTATAATCGTATGTACCCACGTACCTACAACGAAAACAATGGAAATGTGCGCAAATTGGCATATGTTTTGTAACGTACCATATGCAGAGCTACGATGAGTACCACTGTCATGATCGTCTCGGCCGCCAGCCCCACGAGGTCCGTGATCATTCGCGGCACGAACTCCTGCTCCTGACCGGGCAGCTGCGTGTGGTACGAGAAGAAACCTACAGTCGATACTGACAACAGCTGAAATAACAAAACAACTGGTTATTGACCCTTCTTAGAGCGTATATAGTAATTTGTGTGTTTTGTCATCAATACATAGTTCTTTAAAACTACGCAATGGATTTTGTTGCGGTTTTCTTCAGTAGATAAAGTTATTATAGGTGAAAGTTTATGTATAAAACATGCATATAATAGCAGAGAACACTGTTAATAGTATAGGTATAGTGGACCTTAATAAAAGTACATAATATTGTTACGCCCGGGGGTCGAGAAACAACGACTAGAATGCCATAGAAAAGAGCTATATAGAAACTTGATGTATGTGTATACCTATCTACCTACTACTACTTACGTTAAATAACTCTCAAAAAAAAGCATAGTGACTGGTTTAAATATTTGTGATATAGTTTCCCTTCAGGGCCCATAGACTTTTACCACATGTAACAGTCAGTTATGATATTGTTTATGAGTAAACGTATACTGTCGAAAAAGATAATTTACGGAAAAGATAATTTAACTGGTGTACGATGCCTCACTTTTTCCGAGCCAAGGACAGCAACGTAATGAAACCAGCATCCCACAAGATATGTGAACCCTACAGCGGCGATGGGCTCAACGACTGTCACGTTAGGTTAAATACGTTTGATGAACGGTGGACATTTTCTTAGCAAATGCCTCTACCTACCCCGATTTAGAAATAATTTCCGTCAAATGTTATTATTTATTTAAGAACAACATTCATACGTACCTAAATAATGATAGGTGCAATGCACATACGTAGGTACGTATTTGTATAAAGCACTTGTCAGAACATTGTTGAATGCTTCTGACACTAAACTACACAGGAGCAGCACGTGACTTATTGTCCGCAGTGGGTGAGAGTATGCAGTTAGCCATGCAAAACGTGACCACTTGTCAAGTGATTGAATAACTGAGATTGCTCTGGATTAATCTAGACTTCGCTCTGTGTGTTCACTGTTAAGGGTTTAACAAAGGACGAGTTGCATACTTGATTTTTTAATTCGAGTGACCAATTTGCAGTTCCTGGTCACACAATATGCTACTTACTCTATCACTATATCTTGACATAGGGTAGCGTGCCAGGCCTAATTCAAGTAACAAAACTGGCGAGCAGCAACGTGCGTAATTCTATCACAGACCATCTGGAGCCACTGTTGACCTCCTCGTAACTCAAAAACTGTCTCACACAAAACGTGTAAAATTTAGCTTATATCTAATATAGAGACTTGCTAGATACGTATCGCTCCAATTTTCATAAACACACCTCGACCGGTTACTTACATATTAACGTACAGAAATCGAAATTTTTACCATTTACTGACCTAAGATGAAAACTCTAACCCTGTTCCAGGTGTCTTTGAAACTTTAAAATTGGTATGCACACAGGTATTTATTTGTAAGCGCAGAAAAATCTAAATACCACAGAAAGTAAAAAAAAGTGAATAAATAGTAGCAATAATTGTTACAAGTGTGGCAATTAGAAATTTGCTTAAAATGTTTATAACATTTTACTACAACCTAAATTGTTACATTTGCTACATCAAAATAATATTACTGTATAAAATATAATGGAGTAAAAAAATTAAGTACACCAACACAAAAAACTCAGTGCCATCTGCCAGAAACAAACATCTCTATACAAAGAGTAATGATATCCCACCAAAACCCTAATTTGAAATATATCCGAATTCAATAATTAGAATGGTGTTTGAAAAATGGTGGTCGAAAAATGTTCTACAGAAAGAAATTCTCAGCAGAAGGTAGAACGTGAGAACAAGTAAGTTTTAGCTACCCACCAAGTTGACGTAAGCGAATGTTAAGAGTCCAGGCCGAAGTGGAGCGCAGAAGCAGCATCGCGTCAGCACCGGCACTTCCACTGCCTCATACACCTTCGACCTGAAAAATATAAATACATAATTTTGAAGAAAAATGAACCGACAACCAGTACTAGTCGTATTAATTGGTTCATAAACGACGAAGCTATCGGAGAACATTATATTACATATTTTTTAAAGTCGTTTAAAAACACCGTCGGAATACTTATTTGTAACTCCATAATTCCATTTTTTTAATCTTTATCTTTAAACGAGCAATTCTTGTATATATATATACATAATTGGAATCTCGAAAACGCCTGCACCGATTTTCATGAAATTTGGTATGTAGAGGGATTTGGGGTCGATAAATCGATCTAGCTAGGTTTAATTTTTAGAAAACATCTTTCCAACCGTGTTTTCGGG
>SJJU01013097.1:0-11188 GCA_012932125.1 Conopomorpha cramerella
ATTGCCCCAATCTACCGGTTAGGTAGTCTTTTAGTTCCAATACATTGCTCAGCGACATTGAGCTGTATACCATTCGGGTGGAGGGTCAAGGCAAATGGATCGTGAGCTTAAGAGCAATAGTGATTTATTCAAAAAGGGAAATTAGAATGTGTAAGTATAGTTCTTCTTTTCTGGCTGGATTGATCCTTAAGTTCGAATGTGGAACTAAAAGGAAACGCGCACGTGAGAAGTATAAGCGTTAAGGTTCGCTCTTCGAATCTTCTTCCAGTTGAGTTTGTGTCAAATTTTATATTGTTTTTATTTTTGCCGTGTGTGGCGTGAACTAAACGAGTTTCTTTCTTTCTTTTAAACATCGAGTAGTATTTAAAGATTTGCATTATTTTGAATTTCAGATACAGAAGTAGCACATTCTTGACAAAACTTGTTGTAGAGTTCATGACTGCTGCTACCTTGTTGACGACAGACAACTCAAACATTTTTTTCAACAAATTGAACTTATTGTTGGACTTTTTAAGGTGAGGAAAATATAAATAAAATCATTTTTTCATTTTTTTTCACATGAGACTTTCTTCGGTTTTATTACAAAAATATTTTTTTAAACATCTCGTTTGGAATGTTATCATGTCTAACATTAAAAATATTGGTTTATTCTAATTGTAAGTACATTTATTTCCTACATGGTCGTAAGGGATTTGAATTTAAAAATGACAAAACATAAAAAGAAGAATTAACTAAAAGTAGTAAGTGGTAATTCAAGGTGACAATAAGATTATTCGGTTATTAAATTAAGTTAAATTCCTACTGGAAATATGTTAATAAGACAGGAGGACCAATTCTTGGTTTATACAATTTTATATTGACAGTGAAGAACATTTTTCGGTTTTTCTTAAATTCGTATTAAAACCTAGAGAGGAATTAAATAAATTCTCAAACCCCTAAACTGCACAATTTTAACCCTTAATTTGACATCCGAACATAAATAATAGCATTGCTGCAGTCACATATCTTTTTGAGATAATATGGTTTTATTTATGTGGAATTGAGTGCAGAAAAATCAAGAATGCAACTTTCGAATGTTACAACTTGACCAGTAGCTAAACTGCTAATACCACACATAATTATTTTTACTTATAGCTATCTAAAACTCCCAGATAAATAAAAAACATCGTACAGGCAAGCTCATCCTTTCTGACTACGGGTCAGATGTCTTTTCATTGGGAAATGTATTTTTTAAAATGTTTATGTTAACTAAAAAAATAATCTTCAACTCTCTATAAGGTAACCACAGGGAAAATAGCCTCACAGGCTCCAAAAGTAAAAACAATCTTCAAGCTAATGGTGTTAACAATGCTTAATTCCGTAAAAGTACTCAACATTATTTTTCTTGCATTGTTAATTCGAACTGGGTTCGTTTACTCGTATTTCAAATCAAGCCCAACAACGCTTTGAAGACTATTGCTTGGGCTCTATTTACACGCACTATATGTAACATCACTTATAATTTTTTTTTAATGAAACGCGCACAGACATTCACCCATTTCACCCCCCACCATTCACCGGGTGTATAGGCGCGAATATAACCCAAGACAAGCTCGAGCTTACCTTTGTTATTTTACTCGACGTTTCGACGCAGTTGCATGCGTCGTGGTCACGAGTCCACTCGTAATGATGAATAATCACTTATAATTATGAATATACCCTCATTTTGATTTGATTTTGCATTTTCCGCGTGTGCTTGTAAGTGGGCTAATAGGCGAGAAAGCATTTTTGATTAGTATTGCGGAACTAAACATAGTTAACACCATTTACAATAACAACGCATTTTGCAGTACAGTCTTTAAGTTAGTACAACCTATCCATCATTGAGATGGTTCAACTCAGCTTCCGCGAACATCTTCGCCAACTCCACTTTCAAATGACACTGAATCTTCCTCGGGAACCTTCTGAACGTGTCGGCGTAACTGAGAAACAGATGCTCTATACCTTTGTCTCGACTACCACCTTCCACGTACTGAACGGGGAAATGTGCTTGTTCTTCCATATCGCAAGTGGTCTCATTATTTCCAGTGCCAGTGTCTTCGTTCGCTTCGTCATCACCGTCACTGAAGTATTGGGAATTATCATCGAGTATCTGCCGCCTTGTGTTTGAGTCTGTGTTGGGTTCTATTTTGACTCTCCTCATCTTCAATTTGGGACAGGTCCTACTGTTGTTGACGGAGTTAAGGAATGTTATGTGAGGTGCCCATAAATATTTTGCCTGCCTCAGTTTCCCCTTCTTGAAACGAGTGTGAGTATCCCGGATGTTCTTCCATTTTATGCGAACTTGATCCTCTGGAATGAGAAAAGGGTTTTTTTATAGAAACGCACACTGACATTATATATACGTATGTTACCTAAATGTTTATACCGGGTATCACATGGAGGGAACAATCAGAGTAAGTTGAATAAATCTTTGATTCATTTCGTACCGACCAAGTATAATTGACACAAAGTATAAACATTCGACAAAAAGGGAGGGAAAAATAATTTTAAAATGCAAGATACGAACGCTGGTTAGTGGTCATAGAGTCAATGTCAATGATTCCCGATGTCAAAAACTCTCTATTCAATATAGGAGAACTTCAGTGTCCTAAAGTGTTAAAATACATGTTTAATAGGAAAGGAAATCAGGCAACATTGATTCCACCAAAATAGTATCATGTCATAAAATGCGCTGTCACTCAAAAGTTAATACTGGTTGTTCCGTATTTATTATACTTACAACGAACATGATAAGTTCAACCTGATATTTAAATATCCTAGTATTTTAGTTATTCAACTATACCGACGTAGCCGAGCCGTTATTAGCAAGACCAAATGCCAACCTATGCCTCTGTTCTTTCTCTTAATTATCAAATCACGCTTCGGTACTGAATATAAGTAATTTGTTTTAAAGTCAAGCTGTCCTCGATTTATCTGTTCTACCATATCAAAATCTGATTTCCTTTCCTATATAAAAAATAAACATAAAAATCGGTTCATAAACGACGAAGTTATTCGCGAACAAACATAAGTAACAAGCAAATAGGATATCTATTACCTACGGTCGAATTGAGAAACCTCCTTTTTTGAAGTAGCTTAAAAAAGTAACGGCGCAACTAAGAAGTTATCTTAGTATTTTTCTTTCATTAAAGTTACTTAAGTACATAAATCTTTATTTTCCCAACTTGTTGGCATTGATAAAGTGTACTTGGATTTCATAAAACAGTAAAATAACAACGTCCCCCGACTCTCAGAGCTCGGGACTCAGAGACTAACCACCTAACCTACCTATTTATTCGAATTACCTACGTACAAAAATGTATACAAACCGTCAATATTTCAAGGTCAATATTATAAGGTCGTAAATAAAAAAAAATACACTTCACGCCTTTTAACCGTGATCGAGGTCGTAAATAACGCCGCAAATATATAATAATAACAATCAAATTAATGTAACTTGAACGCAACATTTTTATCAGCGCGACACACACACGCTAAACATAGGTAGACATTATTTCGTCAACCGCTGACTGTGACGGACGGAAGTCGCGGGCACAGGCAGCGAGCGAGCGAGCGCGGCGGGAAACGACACGGCCGGTCGATGACGCCACGACAACGCCGCCGCCGCCGCCCCGCCACGCCTGCCGCCGCCGCCGTCGCCGCGCCCGACAACGCAAAACTCTACGCCAAAAAATTATCAACAAAACATGTCACTCACCACTCAAGTTTATTTGCTCCGCAATATCCTTCCATAGCTTATTCTTCAAAGTGATATTCTTGTATTCATCCTCGTTTGGATCGTACAGGCATGGGTTGTTTTTGACGAATTTAATAAGTCTGAGAATGTCTGAGCTATTCATTGTACGCGAGCGGTTCGCCGACTGGCCGGCGCACTACGTCTGCGACGCGCCCGGCGCCAGGTGTCCCGTCCCGCTCCGCGTGCACGGGTGGGAGCGAGACAGACGCAGGCTTATGCGGAGCGAGGGCCGAGCGGTCGCGTGGCTTGACGTAACGGGGCGTTTTTTTTTAATTCGCCGCCGAATGTCTCGGTGAAAAAGTTTTGTTTGGGTTCATTATAATTTGAGTTGTATTAAACACTTAGGGCCTTACTTATAATGGTGGAATTGCTATTTGGAAGATACACAAAGCTCAACTTAACTTGTCAGTTGTATGTCAAATACGGAATAACCAGTTCAAGTAGACCTGTAATAACCGTTGTATAAGTAACAATGCTTTTATTGGTAAGGGGGTTACTTTGTTAAATAATACGAAGATGCGTTTCCATGTCAACGTACAATATGTCCTTGCTTATCTAAGTGGGTACCTATTTAAACATTGTAATTTATTAAGTAGCAGTCACTATGAAAATATTTAATGGAATAAATACTTCCATTTTTATTTAAAAAGGAAACATACTTATCCCTATTTTCTTCATCCCGGCTGGACTGATTTTGCTAACTTTTATTTTTTGGATGACAAAGCCAAGTCAGGGAGATGAGAGAAAGACCTCATGGATGGAAACTCTTCTGTTACTGTAACAAAGTCCTATAATTATGTTGTGCCTCACGGGCGGGCGGGCGTTGTATAAAAGTAATGCAGGAAAAAGCATTGATTTTCTTTCACATCTGTTGACATCATCTATGTCTATATTAATATTATAAAGAGGGATGAATTGTATGTTTTTTTGTAACGAATAAATAAAAAAAACCTACAGGAGGGATATCGATAATTATTTCACCATTGCTATATTTTCCCTGAATAATCCTTACTAATATTATAAATCGGAAAGTGACTTTGTTTGTTCTGCTTTCACGCCGTAACCACTGAACCGATTGCTTTGCATACGTAAAGTTAGAAGTCCGGATTAAATAATAGGGTACTTTTTATCCCGGAAAAAATGATTTTCCCGAGGGAAACTTAGATTTTTCCGTGGGAATGACAAGTTTTCTTATAGTTGTCCTTTATACCGCAATATAACCGAAGTCCACGCGTGCGAAGCCGCGGAAACCCGTGGAAATCTCTCCCTCGATAAATTCGAGGGAGAGATTTCCACGGGATCGAGAAAAAAACCTGTTGATAAAGGCAAAGCATATGCCCTGCAGTAGAAGAGAGTTAACAAACGTGAAGAATTAGAAGAAACAAAGCAAAGTACATAATTTACAAAGACCTACTTGTTATTGTGATTTTGGCAGCCAAATAGGCCCCTAACTTCGCTACATCTGGGGTTAGTTACGGCTTAGTTCCTCTGCCAACTTTTCCGAGGCAGAACCTTTTTCTTTTTTTAAGCAAGTTATGTGGTCCATGACCTCTTTGTAGATCTTACTGTTTTGTATAGTTAAAAATTAGTATGATGTTTAGCTCACAGGTTCACTACAGTAGTAGTGGTAGAACGTAGGTTCAACACTACGAATGATTTGGGATTTCATTTTGTGATGTACAAAGTGTATTGTACATGTTTATTCAATGATTAATTCACATTCTTGGAGTACAATAGCCATATGTTATCCCGACATTCCCAAGGGAATAGCATACACGTTGAGAAAAATTAGTAATTTTAGTACGCTGAAGTCTCTGTTTATTTTTGCTTGGACTATTGCTCGGTGTAAGTGGGTTCTAAGACGCAATCCCTATTATAAATGGCTACGTAAAAATAGTTGTTACGAATAGTTAAACTTAAAATATTGAAACTTTTTAAACACAGCTTTTTTACTCACGTGGAGTAGGGTTATTTGAGATGCAAAACTAACATTTTTTAAAGATATCATTCCCCTACAAGTCCCGAAACAAAAGTTGTTCTTTTCGGTCAGGTCTACAACGTTTTAAGACCAGGATCATTTTACACGCATAATTATGGGCGTTTATTACGATGTATAAATATCAGTGGCGTGCACACCACATAAGCAAAAAGACACTGCCTACCTTAGTATTTTGGCTACCCGACCTAGTAATAGAGTTATTGCTCGACCATTTTTTGTTGTACTCACGGCATAGGCTAACGAAGGTCCTGTGTTTTGTATGTGAATATATAGGATCAATATTTCGTAAAGACAAGTGATCTATACATATGTGTCAATCCGTGGTGACTACTGCCTACCTTGTTGTAAAAGTCAGTGCACGCCACTGATAAATATACTAGTGGACTCTCCGCGATTTCATTCGCGTAGTAGTAATACCGTCGATATTGCAACGCGATCTACAGAATCCTAGTCATTAGCTCTCTCTCCCCCCCTCCACACGCATCAATCGACGACATTTCAAAAATTAAAAATACCGTTCCTTTAATTTTCAATCCTAATGAGGAATATATTATATTTATTATAATTTTCTGTCACATATTCTTGACAAAATTAATAACATGTAAAACAGGATTTCAGACACTGCTGTAAGAAAAAAGGTCCTTGTCAGTCTGTCACGTCTCTCAGAAAAAAATACACCACAAAATATGAAAAATATCATTGGAAATATTTTCTATTAAAAAGAAACTATTTCTATAAGTACCTACCTATATTATTTTAAATTCTCACATTAAAATAATTAGTATTGTGTAGGGTAATGTGACCATTAGTGAACTTTACCTTTAGAAATGCTCGGGATGATATCATTTAAATTACGTGGCGAAATTATTATCCAAAATAGTAGAGCTCACTTATACAACACTGCGTATAACAACCTGATCATTTGATTTCCTTGTGTTTTACGATACTCATCTCTTATTCACTTTTTTAATCTTCCTCTAGAATCACTCTATCTATTATAACAAACCGCATCAAAATCCAGTATTAAAGATAAACAGAAAGACAGATAGGTACTTAGTTTTATACTAAGTATTGATATTGATAAGGTATTATAAGATTAGGGATAGGTTGCGAACATTGAACTTTATTCAAGTTGTGTCAATATCTGTGAAATTACGCCGATGAAATCGTCCACTACTTTTTCATAAATTCAAATTCAAATTTGACGGTTTAACTATAAAAATATGGATATACTGTCCTTGAGGGATGTTTCAAAATATAGGTCGTAATGAAATACTCTCCCTTATATTCGACTTATTTTTTTAAATAAAAAGCTACTAGCATTATTATGGTCTTAGGTACTAGTCAAAGTTCCTCAAAATATCTAGGCGGGCCATTTAAGCTCCTACGTAGTTACCGAGTTACTTTCCACATCCTGGAGCCTGAACCCACAAAACAAAAATTTATACATTTGCATCAGTCTAACTCTATTTACGAAACAAGTGCATTACTTTACGCGAATAGCTAAGTGTTGTGAAGCAAGGAGGTCGACTGCACGTAGTCTACAACCACGTCTACCGACCTGACAAATGGCAGGAACGTGGGTTTCAGCACGTGTACTCGACGCCGGCGGAGCGGCGGCAAAAGGGCAGCTACAACTTAGATATAGTTTCACCACCTAGGTGTGTTGCCTTTAAAGTAAACTCGCACAACCTGTGATTTTTTTAATTTATTTTACGTTGTATTTAAGTTTTTAGTGAATGAATATGCATACCAGTGGCGTGCACACCATATAGGTTAAAAGACACTGCCTACCCTAGTATTTTGGCTAACCGACCTAATAATATAGTTATTGCTAGATCTTTGTTTGTTGCACTCACGACATAAGCTAACGAAGGGTGAGTAGATAGGTATGTACCTGTGTTTCGTAAAGACAAGTTATCTAAACATACCTATGTAATCCTCATCTTTGGGGATTACTGCCTACCTTGTCGTAAAAGCCAGTGCACGCCACTGATGCATACTCTTTATTATTAATGTAAAACAAATACAATGGAAAGGTCGCAAAAAGCGATCTTATCGCTCAAACCGAAGTCTTCCAGTTCCAGTATTTGATGACAGATAAGTAGAGAGATGTTGCTATTTGGTCGAGTATGATTATGGTATACGACCACCTACTATTGATCGGGTATATCCCCGTGAATTTCATAAAAAATAATCTGAATATACATTATATAAATAATCTTGTTATACACCACGTTTCGACACTGTTTCATGTGTTGCGATCATAAGCAGACCCCGTTAAAACTTAAACCTGTAATATTGTGTTGTTCTATCTCACTCGTCAGTAAGCCATTAGTGAAGGACGAAGTAGTTGAATTGATAAAATCACCTTTTTTGGTGAAAGGGAACGGCTCGGATCAGGTCAAAGTACCGGAAGGGAGTGTCATCAGCACTTTCTGTAAAGCTTCTTGTAAGCTTAAAGGTTATTGAAAACTATACTGACAATTATACCTTGGTCTGTACGCCTATTTGAATTAACCTAATTAACTTTTATGCACCGCAGCTGAGTTAAGTGTTTTACGCTGTGTTGGCGATGTCACTAGTTTTTATTACGGAGTGACGACAGCAATTAAAACGATCGTAAACCAAAATCCGCACCCCACCTGCCTTGGGGCGAATTCCCGTAGTCTACGCGTTTACTCACTACGAGGTGTGAACTTCCTATCCTATTCGAAGCGACGTAGAACGATAGAGACAGCTAAATGCGCTCAAACAACGCTGGGGAATGGATAGGGCAGTGAATGTACTCGTACTTATCTGTGACCGCAACCGCCCTTTCACCGCCCGCCCTAAGATATTCCGTTGAACACGCATCCCGAGTTGTTATCAGCACAACAAGTAACTGAGCGGATCGTGACGGGAATACGGCGCGTGTACGGTCGGTCAAGAAAGTGCTCTATCAGCTCTGATGACATTTCCTGTGTCACAAGAACATCAATAAGGTAAAGTTGTTATATTGTGGCCAGTAAAAACTGAAACGTTATGTCCAATTACTTTCGTACGAGTTTCAACCTTAACGTGATAGATCAAATTCTTAGCTGACTGTTTTTTTGCTGACTGATTTAGCGACTGAAAGACTAGACTTTAGCCTTAGACTAACATACACGACCAACTTTTTGTAGTTACGGCAAACGGTTGCGGATATTTTTCCACACTAATGTGACTGACATTTTATTTCATCATCATTATCAGCCACATGACGTTCACTATTCGAGGGCCTCCCCCAAAGATCAACTGTGGGGAAATGCTAATAATCGCCAGGTTGGCAGGTGGGTTGGTGATCGCAGTGGTGTTGTGGTTTAAGTTACAGAGAGCGCTGCTGCCCGTCCTATGGAGAGAGTTCCCCCGATCGCCTCGCCGCCACCCCTACGACGGAGTAAGTTGGGCTGGGGTGGAGATCCACGTGACGTGACTATTTACAACCTAGAAAAAATTATCAGAGTACTCGTAGTATGAAAAATGGCAGGGATTTTTTCCGTTCGGTTCCGTTTCGGCAACCAGACTTAACGGATCTAAAAAAAGTCCGCCGTGTCGGCGCAGCCTAAGTTCCATGAAGAAATACATACAGGCTAAGGTTAATCTATAGTGACAATAACCTTACTGCTTCTATAATTAGTGTCACTGCGTCAGTCGTCGATTGTCAAATGAAAGCATCACTTTCTCATTGCTTTCAAGTGGTCTCTCACGTTTATCCCGCAAATATAAACTATAAATGAAAAAATATACTTCCTTTGCACAGAAGTTCAAAGTATTTATTAACAAGGTTTCACTCGATATTGTCTTCCTGAGAGAACAATACGGTATGCCAATATCCTCAACCGCTGCTGCCGTTTCTACAAAGTTTACATACATTCAGCCTGCACTCGACAATTTTGCCATGATATTGCTCGACTAAATAAGCGATATACAAAACTGGTTCACAGCAAACAGTGCTCTGAAACTGTCCACGTGTCGATATCGACTCTAAACCAATTGTGAAATTTCATTTCGTTTGCACAACTCGCAAAGCTATCGGGAAAATGTTTTAAAAATTTGAAATTTCCTCAAAATGGCTTGGTCTTGGATAACACAATTGGCTCTGGGTGCTAGAAGCATCGCTCGGTTAATGAAACAGAGACATAATTCGTTCAACGACACCGGAGAAGGAGGAAAACTCTACTCGGATAATATTCAGAGAACAAAACCAACGAATCACTTAACAACTCAACGACTCTCTGCAAAAAAAAAAAATCTAATTGAGTTATCAGTTAAAGCAAGCAATAATGATTTCAACAGATCAGAAATAATCTTCGCATCAAATTCAGCGAATTTCAATTACAGTTCTGTTCATTACATTCTACTATGATAACTCGGTAGTGTCAGTTATATTGAATGAGATGTGTGTAGAACAGTAGATACCGACAATGGCGCGGATCCGTAAAACGTAATTTCAACTTTTCAATGCGCCGCGGTGAAGCTTTAGAGGGAAATTGCATTTACAATTTAAATTAGGTATATTATTGCACCGCATTGTTCACAAACTATTCCTCAGATACGAATATCTTGCATTCTTAATAAACGAAATATTTCTTTGAAAATAGGTCAGAATAAAATGGTGGGAGTTTCTTTTATTCGTTACTAGGTGTCCCGGCAAACGTTGTTTTGCCAATACACATTATTAACTGTGTTCCCTGATATTATATGCTCTAATACTCTAATTGTTAAAGAAAACCGCATGAAATCCGTTACGTAGTTTTAAAGATGAAAAAAGAAGAACAGCGAGAGGCGAATTTGTTTTATACTATGTAACCTTCTTCTTCCTTCTGGCTTCGCATCAGGTGATATTAAGAAATTATTTATTTATCCTCTATATTATGCATGTACTATTAAACTTTCTTCAAGAAACACTATCTAATAAAAGAAACAGCATCAAAATCCATTTGGTAGTTTTAAAGATAGAAGTATACACATAGGGACAGACAGGGAGGCGACTTTGTTTGATGATGATGATGTAATGATCAGTAAGATTAGCATGAAAGCGCAGACTTTCCTCTATTTCTGTCGCCCAAGTCAGAGTGACGAAGTATAGAGTTGCTCGAGACGACATTCGCCAATAGCGTGTACTAATCTGCCTAGTCCGGCGACGCAGAGCTAGAAGCGTACCTTTTCATCGTAACCGAGGGATTCTTTTCTAATTGACACAATGGACTCTGTGGGTATTACTGCTCTGAACGAGAATGAACGATCGAGACAAATCTCCGAGTGTATACTAAGTGTACTAGCATTGAGTTATTTGTAAAAGGATAGTATTTAAACGTGCATCAAAAAAGTCTAACCTAACCTAACCAAAATACTGACTTAGCGACAAAATTACTGATTTGGTCAGCTAA
>SJJU01013101.1:0-11363 GCA_012932125.1 Conopomorpha cramerella
GTTGTGGTTTAACTCACAGAGAGCGCTGCTGCCCGTTCTCTGGAGAGCTTCCTCGGTCGCCTCTTACGACGCCCATGACGGGAAAAGTTGGGCTGGGGTGGTGACACATGTATTCTATTCACCGTCACCACACGGCTTAGAGTAAATAAATAAATGTTTAATAAATAAATATTTTACAACAACACACACATTGCCTTCATCCCATGTTAAGTAATTAGCTAACGCACTTGTGTTATGGAATTCAGACAACGAAATATTCTTACTTAAATAAATTTATTTTTCTTTTATTACATACATATAAATAAAACACCCAGACACATCCAAAAGTACTTAAAAGCTAAGTACCTGTCAGCGGTGGGAATCGAACCCACGATCCTACGGCATAGAAGCAGACATGCTGGCCACTTCACCAACGGACCCGTCTGGCCGTATGGCCAATAATTAAGCCGAGAGGCAGGTAGGGATTTGATGGAGATGGGTTTGTATACAGAGACAGAGACACCTATACAGAGTGTAATGGGCAGTGGCGTGCACTGGCTTTTACGACAAGGTAGGCAGTAATCCACCATATATGCATCTTCCGAACACCGATGTTGTCTAATACATTCACATAAATTATCAATATTTGTATTTGGATAACAGTAATTAGTTACCCTGTGCTTCATGTGATCAGAGAGAAAGGATCCAAAGCCATGCCCAATACCATGAGAAAAGACTATGGTTTCTCTGCATCGCTTATCATTTTGTTTGGTCTATTCAGACTTGGCGCAGTCATCGTTATCATGTTTAAAAAAAAAACTCTATCTCTTAGCCTACGATACTCTGACCTTTTAAGGAAGTGCTTTATTTTATCACTTTCACATACATCATACTTGTGTGTCAAATCTGTTAGACTTTTTGTTAACAGATTAATCTTAGAATTAAGCTCCTCTCTATCCAAGTCAAGTTTGACACGTAGTTGTGACTATTCCTCTATATTTTTTTCTAGTTCTAATGTAAGATTAATATTTTTCCTTCTTAGTCCGAGTGATTTTAAAAAACAATTATTTTTATTGATAAGTTTTTTTGTCCTCAGCATATTTCTTTGACATTTAATGTACTTTTTTAATTTATTTCGACTCATAACACTGGGTTCAATGCTCAAATTTATATTATTATTCATCCTATTTTCTGTACATTTACACATATTAATACTCCCATTTGTTATATTTTCTAAACTTGCCATTTGGCTGCTACTCGTCATGTCCAGTATTTTTGTTTCCAGATAGGAAATGTGGTCATTAGCTTCGTCTAACTTTAACTGTAGATATCTGGACTCACTTACACTTTGTACATGTACCCCCATACAATTGTCAAAACCATCAACAATTTCTTGTAGTCCCTTTGGCCCCTTGTATCCATCTCTTTTATATGTAGCTCGGTGAGTTCTTGTTTGAGACCTGCTATCCGCATATTCAGGTCACCAATTGCTACCTCCGCATCGTCCCTTTCAAGAAGTAGTTGGGCATTAGTTTGTTGTGCTACTTTTAGATCATGTATGGCCAGATTAAGACGTTGTTCAAGGTCCTTGATTATGGTTGACCTTGCGATTGGGGCCATAGTTTACAGACACTGAAATATTAATTAAATGAATATAACACTACAGTGTAAAAATAATGGTGGTATATGTATATGGATTTATATAGGAATAATATAAAAATAGATTAGCCTGTCTTATTTGCATCAAATCCAACATGTACTGTGCAGCGGACACACTCTTAACTTGGTTACCTTACAGTATTTCTTCGGTAGCTCTGTCACTGAAAAAAGGTAATGGAGAAAATGATGAGTATTGACACTGTGCACTAGACTACACTTGTGATTGAAATCTTAATTCCTATTGGTGTTTTGCATCGGCCGCAAACTCAGCTTCGTGTCTTCGTATGGGCATTTCGGAGAGTGTGCTACGGAGTTGCATAACCTAATACCCCATCGCGTTTTTACAATAGGACAACCAGGAGAACGGCAAAACGTCATCCATACCAGGTGGATTTGCCATTTACGCGAACCAAACGGTTTGCGTCCACTTTCATAGTGCGTACCGCCAGGATGTGGAACGACTTGCCGGAGTCTTGTGTTTCCTGCGCAGTACAGTCTGAAGGTCTTCAAGTCACTGGGGTGAATAGATACCTACTGAACAAGTGTGCTCCATCGTAGACCACATCGCTGCTTAACATCAGGCAGGATGGTGGTCAAACGCTTGTTCATAGTGATTAAAAAAAAAAGTGGAATTGTCTGGAATAATTGTGCAGTGTTTATTCATCAAACTTCAGCTTCCACTTGTTTGTCAAGCTAAGAGAGATACCGTAGCCTCTGTAACGTCGGAGCACGGGGCTACCAAGAAATTTGTGACATAAGTCATGATTTCGAAGTCACAGTCGTGAAACGAATCACAAATCCACAGCACGGGGTATACGTCAGACTCGATTTCTTGCCAAGATTTACTTATCTCACAGTGGGACTCATGGATTTAAGAAAACAAAATTGTCTATGATCCCAAGATCTAATTCGTTCATTCTTGAACGAATAATCGGTTATCAAGCATCAGTGTACGCAAAAAAACATAGAAAACATTTAATGTTTGACGTGAATATGACAGATTATTGACAATCAAATTTTCATATCCGTTGTTTACAATTGGTTATGTCTTGCTATTTAAAATATTTTTGCAAAAACTTTTGAAAATGAGCGACAAAAAGCAGTAAGTAATAATAAAATGATCTCCTCATATTTATAATTTTTATTTCTTTGTTGATCTATATAACCTCAAATTTCTAAGTTCATATTTTTCATGTTTCGATGCAGTTGTAAACTTTTAGTGCGAAACTTATACTCATAATAGTTTAATCGATGATATTACTTTGTTACAGAAACAGGACCACTCATATAGAAAGCCTAAATAAATAATTCGGCAATGAAGACTTTTCGGGGCCATGGGGTCCAGAAAAATGAGCCTCAGCCTAGCGCAAGCTCAAACATTTGCTCAAAGAACTAGGTCCAAATAAAAGGCAGTAGAAGCAGTTAATATAATTTTTTATATCATGTGTGTTGTTATTTTGCGTGCAGATTTGGCGGGACTTTAATTGGAATCTAAGTTCTAGATCTAGGTGAAATCCAGGTTCTAATGCCGAATCCATTAAATGACTTTAAAGTGTTTCTGAGTGTTTTTATTATAACTTTCTTCCTAACCTGTGTAAGACTATTCCACGAAATTACAGAATCACAATATTAAAAGTTTAAACCGGGTATTATAGTGTAAAGATCAACCAAAGATAAGCATTCAGCTTAGCTTCGTTTTTTGCCTGACGTTTCGACACAGTAATAATAATATATACTGGTTTACATATTACATTACATAATTATATAGGCATTACGGGTATTCTATTATTATATTATACACTTCATGCCTTTTAATCCCAAAGCGGGTTAGGCAGAGGCACTTGCTGAGCAAGTGCCCACGGTTCACCAAGCATATTTTAACCCAACGTGACAGGGGGTGAGCCCATCGCCGTTGTAGGGTTCACACACCTTGTGGTGTGCGGGTTTCATCACGATGTTGTCCTTCACCGTACGAGCGTTGCATTGCGTACATAAGCTCATGATGATGATGAATATCATGTCAGGAAGCATTTCCTTAACAAATTATAACAGAATCACGTTGTGTAATGCATACATGCTGAAAATAAGGATAGTTTCAAGCTTGAGAAGGATTTCATTAAAGTGATCATCTCTTGGCTACTGTCTCATTTTCCTCAGTGTTGGATATGTGATAATTGAAATAAATAAATAACAATAATTCTTGACCCCTACTTTTTACTTTAAACAAAATTAGGCATAGAAATTTAACTACAAAGAGTCTTCCCCTTCCCCCACCCCACAATACTGTAGGTAGGAATGAAGGATGGCTGAACAATATGGCTCCACCAGTTGGTCGAGACACAACACTATTTGATTTACCAATATTTTAAGTCCAGTAGTAGTAGTTGGCTCCACCAAGCTTCTTCAAAACAAAACCTTTTTTAAAAACATTTATATAAAACAAGAAACTTATATGCTACCCATATTACCTTCCTATTTTATTTTTCTAAATACCTACCTACCTACTTATCACCTTGTATCCATTACTATATTATAAGTAATGTTTGGTGCTCAATATGACAACGCTAAGCTTTGATATAGTAATGGCAGCCCAGTGCATAGTGCTAATAATCCTTTTATGTAATTTTGTTTTTATTGTTAAACTCTTCTTACTCTCTAGCTTGCGGAGTTGCGGAGTTAATACAACGGTAGTAACATCTTCTGATAAGAATGTCTGGGAAAAAGCATGAATGTTTTAATCATAATGGGGCGGTGGACCCAAATACACTAAAATATTGGTAAATCAAATGGTGCTGTGTCTCCACCGACTGGTGAAACCAACGCCACAAACAAATTCACCTTGTATGCACTAGTGGAGCCATGGGTGGAGACAAGACCCCAAAGGGGAGTTGTCAGCGGTCAGGTTTAGACAGAGTTCTAGGGACAAAGCTACCACAGACTTTCGTCTGATACGTTAGTATCTTCTATCGTCATCATCATCAAGCACATAACGTCCACTGCTGGACGAGGGCCTCCCCCAGTAACTTCTATATAGTTTGTGAAAGGATCGTCGGAGTCTCTGATATTTCTTCTACTTATTTTGCGTAATCTGTCCTCCCGGCGTCGAGTTATCACATAATTTAAATCATTTACAGACATTTTATCACCTTTTTCAGTACTTTTTTGCACCCAAGAAACTTTATCCGCACCTACAGTCAATCGTGACATAAAATTCTTTGACGAACTGCCAAAACGGCAAAATGACGTCACGTATATCACATCCGTGTTAGCTTTTTAAGACTCAGAACTCCTGTTCAAATGTCAAGAAACCAAGTCACGAATGAGTCACATCACTCTTTGAAATCTTGAGTCCCCGTATTAGCAAAATAAGACGCGTGGTTTATGTCACGCGAATTGTGACAGGAGGGTGTGACTGGGCTATTTCTTGGCAGGCCGTGCTCCGCCTCTGGTGTGTGGAGTGACGTGTCTCACACCGGTGAGAGGTGTATAGTTTATGTGATAGTATGAAATAGACAGTGTAAATAAATAAAATGGAACAATACTTTCCCGGTAAATCCGTTGGTGATTTAATTTTGACAGTTCCGACGAACGGGAATTTGTGAATAATTTCGCTTTATTCGACGTGTTTTAGGCAGAATGCAATTATACAATCAGGCGATGGATTGCCTTTGATTAATCCTTCTTCAGATGTACATGTATTTCAGAGCAGTTTCACATAAAAAACCACAGCCGGTAATCTGTATCTTGAGGTTATAATACTTGTATTTTCTTCGAAACGTTTGCCTTACAGGTCGACTCACATATGCAATATTATTAACACTATAATTTAAACAATAATACACTTAAAATTACTTCTTGATTAACTAGAAATACTGTTTTATACAATTAAATTTCAAGAGGAACGTAAACAACATCTGTGCCAAGCTGTGTTGGTAGCAAAAAAAAAATGGTATTCGGACTCCGAGAAATGGTCTCAGAAACGTTGTTGGGCTGGTCAATATGAACAACTTTAATTATAGAGCACTCTGTATAAACCCTACCACCGCCACTACATGCACCTCTCACATCCATGCACCTACATCTTTGACTACCATTTTACATGAAGATGTAGGTCCGGCTAGCAATGTAGTCAATACATAGTATAAAAAAAGTCACTTCCCACTGGCTGTCTCTATGTGTGCTAGTTCTTTAAAACTACACAACGGTTTTTGATGCGGTTTTCTTTAATAGATACAGTTATTGTAGAGGAAGATTTACATGTATAACTAGTGGACTCGACAGACGTTGTCCTGTCTTAACTATTTATATGAATATAGAATTAGTATAACCTCCAGGGTAGCCTTTGCCCAGCAGTGGATGTCATTTTTTTCTTTCATAAGAACCTTCTGCTGTCACGAATAATTCACAACAAAGGAAGAATTAGCGAAATGGCTGCCACCCGCTCCGGAGTTATAAGATTACAACGAAAAAGTGGCGTGATTTTTAATGTAGGGATACATAATACACACATCAAAAGTGTCTAGCGATCAAGTACATTTTAGAAGATTGCAATCAAGAATATATTTTACAAAAACTGAATTCATTCATAATTTATTCAAAATGTGGTGATAAGTCATTGATTGATACAGGCATGGGGAATTAAGGTAGGAGACCAATCCAGAAGATTAGATTTGATTTAAATAAATTAGATTTTTTTTTAGAGCTAAAAATGTTCTTGATCCCTAGACACTTTGGATGTGTGTAGATGCATACTAATAATAGCAGGGAAACAACTGTTAATGTAACTGAGCTGGGTGGTTGCTTGCATGTTCTGAGGGGTTAGTTAACATAACCGCCAGGGGGAACTCTTTAGGGCTCAGCAGACTGGAAAGTTGACAATGAAAATTGAATTTTTTTTTTTGTAGGTAAGATCTGTGTGTTTGGTGGGTGAAAATCCTACCACCACCCAAGCCCTACCTGCCTCTCGGCGTACGGGCCATTCTCTGGAGACGTGCGCATCTATTTGCTTTTGCCTCTTTTCAACGCACACGTTTTTTTGACTCCATACAAATTATCTTTATACGTCCCTGTTTTGTTACCAACTCTCCCTCTTCTGGGGCATGACGACCACATTCCGGAGTATCGAACTAAATATTTGATAATGGACTTAATGTATATTGACAAAACAACATTTTCCGGGTCGGGTTGCTTATCATCCTCAGCCACATGATCTCCACTGCTGAACGAGGGCCAATGATGTCCATTATCATTAGGGGGGGGGGGGGGGGGGGCATAATCTCCACGTTTGGCAGGCGGGTTGGCGATCGCAGTGGTGTTGTGGTTTAACTCACAGCGACCGCTGCTGCCCGTCCTTTGGAGAGTTCCCTCGATCGCCTCTTACGACCTCCAGGACGGGCAAAGGTAGGCTGGGTGGGATGGTGACGCATTGTATTCTATTCGCCATTTTCACACGGCTAGTTGCTTATAAATGCCAGTTTTAAGTGTACACACGCAGAACGGCCATTGCAACAGTAGTTTTGTGTGTGTGTGTGTGTGTGTGTGTATATGCGACGTGAAGTTTATTTATTATTTTCGTCTGGCCCATCCGTTCAGCTCCAACGGGCGTTCAGCTTAAAGAGAACGGGTGTTTCGCTAGGTGAAGATAAAAAAAAAAACAACAAAATGCAACGCGTTATGTTTTGTGTCGTGTTAGATTGTCGGTCAGTTGTGATTCTAACGCCGCCGCAGACGGACGTCAATGATGTTTGTGAATTTGAATAACAATAGTGTGGTTCGTGTTCTGCCCATACTTCTAACAGGTAGGTTTAACTTGTAAAGTTCCATCCGCATTGCAATGTGCGGCGTGTAAAAGGACCCCGAGCAATGGTCTCGGAAACGTTGTTCGGCTCGGCAGTGTGAACAACTTTTACTGTGGCGACAAATGCGGGGAAATGAAAAAATAACTTTTCGTCTCCATACAAAATTCCATATCCCGAGGCAGGAATTTGTCTATAAACATTGCTCGGAGTCCTTTTACACACAGTATAGGAGTGGACAGAAACTTGGGAGACATGGTGCCTCTTTTAGCTTGACGATTTGGTTTTAAATGCACAGCGACCAAAAATTGTAAGTAAAATTGATTTTCATTACCATTACATATGGTTAGGGACATGCAAATATGCTATCCAAATTTCACTGGTCTTAGCTGACACCAATAACTGTCTAGATGTCCTCTATAAATGGTCAAAAGACTGTTAAATTTAGACCCGATGTGTGTGGTCAAGCACCTTTTGGTTTGCGGAAATGGGGAATTTTTCTTTTGACGTTTTTCCTGAACAGATTTTCGGGCGGAGAAATGTCATACTTGCGCCGCCTCGCGCCTCGGGGATACGTTACTCCCGGTCGGGAATAAACCGTACTTCCAAGGGAGAGAAAGGGACAAAAATGTTTGTTATTATTAATTGTTCATATTAAATGTGTCCATACAGAGAGTAATCTATGTGACAGTGACAGGCTATACCAATCATCTAACACGAGAACCTCATGGTACGGGGGCAGATCCTGCTTTTCATAAGATGTCTTTGTTTCAACAAAAAAAAAACATTCGCATCGGTCTTTGTTTATGGAAGTTATTCGGGAAAATCGGTCACCGATTCCGTTAAAGACCAGTAGGTATCTGAGACCAATGAAGATGTATTCTTTAATACTTTTCAATATCATTTGATCATCCAACCGTTAATCGGCCGAAGTCAAAGACCTCCGGTTTTCCATAGCCTTTTGTTTTGCTATCGTAGAGGAATTCTGTTATAGTCCAAGAACTATGTTTTGGAAATAATCACATTACAATACAGTATTCTATTGTATTATGTATTATAAAACTCAGACCAAAAACTTAAACACTCCACCTCCACAAAAAGTTACTTCGGAGATATTGAGCCTTAAAGTTGGATGCGCTATTGACCCACCATACATGTAGATTGAGTCAGGGTACATAAGAAATAGGTTGTAGTGATTTTTTTTTGTGTAAATGTTTTTTGTTTATTTGATGGATATGTCTTAACTAGCACACTCAATTTCGGGCAAAGTGTGGATTGAGTCCTTTCTGTGTCCTTCATGGAATCACAGTTAATAATGTATTTTTGCAAACAAACGTTTGCCGGGTCAGCTAGTTAGTCATAAAAATCTTAAATTTTAGCACAGTTTATCGTATTTACAGATTTACCAGACAATACTTATGCCCTATATTAATGTATGTCCAGAACCCTCCCCCCCCCCCAAGCAAAGCGCAAAGACATGACAAGACATACCAGGCACTGCGATTGGTTGAAAGATGCCAAGTCGCACGATATGTGATATAGCAACCAATCACAGCGCGTATATATTCTATGACATAGATCTTTCATAATCATAATCATTTCTTGACACGCTTGCTAGGGCTCTGCAACCGTGGACGAGTATGGGCTGACTGCCGGCATGGACTAGTCAGTAGTCAGGGCATCTGCCTCTAGGACGACGGTCGCGGGCTCGATTCCCGCCACGGACATAATGATTTAGTGATGAGCTGAGGCATTTTTTGTGTGCGTCTGGGTGTTTTATTTATCTATGTGTGTATTAAAAGTATTTATGTAAGTGTATCAGTCTGGCACCCATAGTTCAGGGTATCCTAGTTTGGTCAGGTGACCGTGTGTAAAAATGTACATACATACATACACTTCACGCCTGTCTCCCAGAGGGGTGGGTAGGCAGAGACTACAGATCTCCATTTGTCACGGTCCTGACTTACCCCTTTCGCTTCATCTACATTCATACATCTTTTCATACAAATGTCCATATTTATATTAAAGCCTAGGCATTGTGCTACTTTACATACTTCGTTAAAATAATTATCGTAGTCGTAAAATACTGTGTTAAGATAATTCGTTGCGGATTCTTAAACGAGCATACAATATTAACTGGAACGAATTAGTTACCTACCTTTATATGTTGTTATTAATTAACTTTACCTAGTTGTAATAGCCATTGTATACATAGCCTTACATTATGACATCAAACTTTGAATAATTTTAGCTTTTAACATGTTGAATAGGCTGATAACATTAAACATTTCTGTGACAATCTTGTCTGCTGCGTGTAGGACGCCTCCGAACAATGGTCGTAGAAACGTTGTTGTGCTCGTCAACAAAGCAAAAAAATATTTTCATCACCATACAAAATAGACAGTTTTTTACCTCGGGAAATGACATTTTGTATGAGGATTGAATTTTTTTTAATTTCTCCACATTACCGGCATGGTAAAAGTTGTTCTTATTGTCGAGGTCAAAGTTTCTGAGACCATTGCTCGGGGTCCTTTTGGACGATTTTAGACTTTTCGTAGTGAAAAAGCAAGGGGTGAAATCTGTTATACTTTATACCACGTCTAATCTCTGAAGAAATTAACCCTTTACCAGGCAGAGGGCATATAGACCCCACTTAATTTTAAGCTTTAGTCCGTAGAAATACAATCTAAATTAAATAATTTCGAACTTACCTTCTGCCTGTTTAAGGGTTAAATATCACGCAGAGAGATACAAGGAACGAATTCTAAATCATCCAAACAAATTGGCAACTAACCTTACTAATCCGACCCATGTAAGACGTCTTAAGAGACAAGAATTCATGGACCTGGCACAAGCATAAGGACCAAATTGTCCAGTTAAAGAAGGTGTTACCCTCGCTGGAGGGTTACACTCTAAACGCCCATAAATGCCACCCATCTGCTCATAGTTGACCGACTGATTGCAGATACTATCAGAAGAAGAAAAAATACTACGTCTAATCACGAAAATAAACAGTATGAAAAATTATGTACCTTAAGCTATTTTATATAAAAAAAAAATATAAGACGAAACCCCTGATCTATTTTAGGTAAATGCTAAAAATCTTTACTTATATGTCCACTTCACTGAACCGTGCGAGAGATTTTGTCAAATCTCTAAAATTATTTAGAGACTATTTGTCTCGGCAAACATTTGTTTTGTCATAGGAAGTCGCTTTTGTACCCCGTGTTTTGGAAGAAATAGACCTTTTAAACCTTCACTTGACTTCCACGTGTAGTTCAAGAACAAAATTAGCCAAATCAATCCGCCTGCTAAGCGTGGCGATTACTGGCATTTCACCCCAAATGACGGATCTCATTGGGGGAGGCCCTCGTCCAGCAGTGGACGTTATGTGGCTGATGATGATGATTAGCCAAATCGATTCAGCCGTTCTCGAGTTTTAGCGAGACTAACGAGCATCAATTCATTTTTATATAATGGAGAAAATATATATGGAAAACGCTGGCCTGTCTTACCTTTTGCCGGGAATTTATCAATTCACTTAGGGCCTTGATCAAATCCCTTATTTTGTCTTTTTCCTGCGACATATACTCTTTTCTATTTTCTAATATTAGACTGTCATATTCGCATAGTTAGAACAAAAAGGACTCAATAGGAAACATGGTGATTTTGTAATTTAAGTTTTGTGTCTTTTATGTTAAGGTTCAATTTCATATAATGGCGCATTTTGTTTTGTGTCACTTTTGTTCTGACTGTGCGATATTTTTGTAAACATTTATTTTTGACTTATTGTGTTTTCTGTCATTCCGTCTGTTACGTTTTCCGATACAAAAATAATAACAATAAGGTACTGGCACACGTGCTCGTTAGTGGCACGCTTTTAGGGCGATTCCCGTAAATGAACAAGACGTTGCTGTCGATTAATGTGTA
>SJJU01013106.1:0-12882 GCA_012932125.1 Conopomorpha cramerella
GCTTGGAAGCCACGTCGACATAAACCACGATTCAGCCCTCGTTTTTAAAAATAAAGTGTTTGCGTCAGAGCTTGAGTAGATAGTGTTTTAATATTTGTGTAACATTTTGTTTCTAGTTATTTAAATAGGTACCCAGTGATATTTTAAGTCAAGCATGTGGTGTTTACCTATAATTAGCCATCCATTTTTGTTTTTATTGTATTTTTTCTTCTTTTCTTTTTAGAAATAGCATGTATAAATGTGATTGCTGTTGGTGAACCTTAATAAATAAATAAATTATAATACTCACCGTTTCTCTGCGGACATCCAGAGACCACCATGTAGGCGTCCCCAATCGTCTCCACTTTGTACACGTTGTAGTGAGAAATCTTCTCGTCGAATAATCTGGATATCATAAACCAATATACATATAAAATAAAACGCCAAGAAAATTAATTACACCCTTGTATCCATCCATATATAAGTGTATTAGTACGATATGAAAACCCTTAACCAGATGAATTTCACTTCAAATGGTTAATTCCTAACCTAACGTGATATTGTCTTTTGTAGATATCAATTTTGAAAATCTATTATTAATGGATATGACTTCGGTACGGTAACAGCAAATAACGTTAGACGATAGCTAAAGGGAAACGATTTGTAATAAAGTCAACTTTTAATTTCTTCGCTGAAAAAAAAATCCATCGAGAAGATGGAAAATGTGGCTTTCCGATACGTCTGAGACAGGTCCAGTATTTCAGGCCCGTTAATTGTAATGTACTTAGGCCCACAGTGCATAAAAGCGAATCGGGAGACGGGATAACTCCAAGACTTACAGACTTTGAATCGAAGTCACTATGAATTTTCTAAGACCGCTCTGACACAAAAAGTAATTGCAAAACTTTTCACCCCTGAAAGCTTCCCGCCTGGGCTTTGTGTGCTCAAAGCAATCCATTAGTCCATTAGTCCAGAGCAATATAGGTTCTATGTAAACAGATATAATCTGTGTCACGGCCGTATGTTTTGGACGATGCCTAAGTGTGTAAACGACACCAATTTTTTCCGAGATTTTTTTTGGAACTGGATAAATACGTCTCTTTACTTAAACTTATCGCACATATACAGAGTGTAAAAGGACCCGGTGCAATGGTCTTGGAAACGTTTTTGGGCTCGACAATACAAGCATTTTTTACTGTGGGGACATAAAAAAAAATGCTTGTGGTCATTTTACACGCAGTATAGTCTCACAAGAGGTCACTAGTTTTTTAAAAAATGTCATTTAGTACCTATATCTAGACATTAAAACGTAGTTAATCTACAATTATTGACAGAACTAGGAATGTCTCCATTAGGAAAAGTGAATGTATCATTAAAAAAATTACCTATAAAGCATATTTAGCATATTAATGATATCCATAGGCGTGCTATTAGATGCTATGTTGGTGAATCCAACAATGTCGCTAAAGAATATGGTGACAGCTTCGAAGAACTCAGCCGGAACCGTCTTCTGCGCTCGAAGACGGCGGAGCACCGGCCCGGGCAGCATCCGGGACAGCAGAAGGTCACTCTTCTGCTTCTCCGCCAGCATTCTTTGTGTGCTGATCTCTATTGATCTTGTGAAGGACTGGAATGAAGGTTAAGTCGATGGTTAAATTATCTGACATCTGGTTTGGGTCAGGCTGATTCAAAGAGATAGGAACCTACGCTGCAATACACATGAGGCTGTAGCAATCATTGACAAATTGATCTTCTGAACAGGAGATAGAAGAAAAACTGCACAACCCTCAAAGATAGCATTTCTAACTTCATAACCTACTCTCTATAACTGGTCAAGTAACACGAAGCACGACAAAGGTCATATTCATATTCATTTATTGTGCTTCCATGTGTACATTTATGATTTTAATTATATATGTGATGGTTCAACATGGACCCTGTTAGGGCACCGCACAGTTCGGAGAGCGGTAACTTATTACAATACTTAAATCTAATTATAACTTAAATAAACTAATAATAAATCAACAGTCTTTAGTGAACAGGAACATAATATTTTTAGGTCTTGGGTTAGATTCAAGAGGTGTCTGGATACACAATCATCTTTATCTTTAAACGAGCAATTCTTGTATATATATATAATTGGAATCTCGGAAACGCTCACCGATTTCAGAAATTTGGTGAGTAGAGGATTTGGCGATAAAGACTACCTAGGTTTAATTTTTTAGAAAAACATCTTGCACCGTGTCGGGCAAAAAATTGCCAAATGTGTAAACGAGCTTTACTGACATCTATTGCGATAGTAATTACATGCAACGTAATGTGCGGGGGACGTTTTGGTTTTGAAGTAACTAGAGATGGGGTTATGAAAAAATCGAAGGAAAATAATCGGTAAAGAAAGAAAATAAAAGTTATCGGCTCTACACTTTTTACACACTGTATAAAATTCCAAAAAAATAGGTTTACAAAAAAAAAAATAATAATCGAGCGAAGCTCGGTCGTCCAGGTACTACTAATATAAAGAATGCACACAGACAACAAATGGAAACATAATTGCCGCGGGAACCAATCCAGCGACCACTAGCCCATCTCGGTCGTCACCGAGAATCCTAGCTTGGAATCAGATGCTCTTAGGTATACTTAAATGCTGATTCACCTGCATAGTGCTGACAGTATGCTTCAGCAGCAGTATGAGCACGGGCGCGCCGAGCAGCACCAGGCTGAGGATCCCCACGCCGATGAGCAGCGTGCGCCGGCAGTACCACACCTCGTCAGCCACCGCCGCCCTGAAACACCCAGGACCTGGAGACCAGCCCGGCAGTTGGCCAGCTTCATGTACTTGCACCGGTTTCGCTGTTTTTTAAAAGGGTTGTGTGGTCCAGGCTTTCGATTTTTTTGTGAATACTTAGAGCGGCTGTAGTATAGGTTATTTGACAAATATATTTGCAACTGAAAGCTTGTGGGTTCGTGTCCGGTTGTACTCTTACGATTATGGAATATATCGTGATGAAAACCCACATACACTATGGGAGTGCGAACCATATAAACGAAATAGGTTCACGTATTTGGTTTCGTTAAATACGCTTGGTGAAACGCCCACGCATTTGTCAAAGTATATCCTCTCTAACTCCTACATTCATCATCATCATCGTCAGCCCATAATTGCCCACCGCTGGACATAGGTCTCTCCAATTGCACGCCACTGTGATCTGTTTTCGGCTTCTTGCGTCCAGCTTCTGCCAGCCATCTTGCGTATATCATCAGTCCACCTTGCCTGAGGGCGTCCTACACTCCGTTTGCCGAGACGCGGTCTCCACTCGAGAACTCGTTTTCCCCAACGGTCATCGGTTCTCCTACATTGCTTTGGCTAAAATACTTGAATGTGTGACAGTATTTTTTAATATAATATACTTTCATATAGTCGTTAGTGTTCAGTACGAAACACAGTATAAAACAAAATGTAAAACTTCCTGCTAAGTTTCACTCAAGGCTGAGATGCGTTATTTATTATTCACTGCATTTTGACGTGCCTACTCTTAACCCTTAGCTGCATAGTGATGTAATACTACATCAGTATAATTTTCCTCCATTTTTATTTCTAACCGTCCCATCTACAGATATTTTATTCTAAATTATTGTCAAACGTACAACTATTACGTATGAACGCAGTTTTTGACTTTAGACCACTTTTAATTTTTTATTTTTTGCCAATGATGCTGGCCACATAATTTAAGAAGGATAGGTTTTTATTCAGACAAAAAAAATCATGCAGTTAAGGGTTAAGGCTTAAAAGCACGAGCTGAGTTAATAAGTAGTTAGTAAGTCAGTACTGACTTATTCAGTTTCCCACATGCAGTCTGCGGAATTCAGTCGTGTTACTTAAACCAGTTTTCTGAAACTCCCCTAGAGCTCAGATTTCTGCTCAAATAACATTTGTCTCTCTCTAATTCTGTTTGGGTAGAAGCGACAAACCATGCTCAAGCTAGAGTTGAGTACCTACGGGCTATTGTTTGGGAATACGGAGCATAGAGCGTGCTACAAGTATATCTCATAACTACATATATACAAAAACGTTGGTGAATCATGGGGAAAGTTCCTCAAAGAACCCATATGTATAGTCAGCTGTTAGGTAAGTTTGTATGAAGAGGTGAATTTGTTTTTGTTTTTGACATAGCGTTCCTTGGGGAAAGTTATTCAGTACCAGTTCCTCGAGTCTCGCCAACTTTTTTGATTTACACATGACAAGTACATTTTAGAAGATTGCAATCAAGAATATATTCTACAAAAACTGAATTCATTCATAATTCATTCAAAATGTGGTGATAAGTCATTGATACAGGCATGGGGAATCAGGTAGGAGACCAATCCAGAAGATTAGATTTGATTTAAATGAATTAGATTTTTTTAGAGCTAAAAATGTTCTTGATCCCTAGACACTTTTGATGTGTGTATTTTGTGATATAGAGCCAAAACTATCACATGATTTGGTTGGCTCTTTTGAGCCACGTGCCAAGAAATACTTGTTGCACTGTAGCAGTAAATTTGAAGAGTATCTTAGCTGACTGACTTACTCCTTGTATTTGAAACCTGAATGTTGTGCCTAGAATGACATAGTCGATCCATAAGTCTGCGCATTTTTTGGTACACTTCTTGCGCAATGCGTATTTAGTAATTTTACACGTGTAAATCTTTTAAAGGAAATCTCAGACAGATGTTTTCTTTTTCTCTAGATAGCCGTGCTTGACTATGGAATGATCCAGAATCCATGATTGAGTGAAAGAGGATAAGCTCATCGCAACTCAATAGGTTTTTCTTTTTTGTTTCGTGTTATATCCCATTAATATACAGTGATCATTTTGCAGTAAAACGGCATAAGGAATACATTTTGTTCTGGGAGTATTTTTGGAGAAACTTGTTTTTAGACAAAACTTCCAGTGGATCGCATCAATATTTTTAATTTGGTATTTTAATGATATTTTTATTATTATTGAATTTTGAATTACTTAACATCTGTAAAACTATGGTTAAAATTAAATTGTAACATACAAATTTTACAAGTTCAGCTGGTTCAAGACCGGCTGTAACGTGTAACAATGGGACTCGTTTTCAGAGCCTATTTCCGCAACACAACGCTCATATGGTGAAGGAAAACATCGTGATGAAACCACCGCACGATGAGTGAACCCTATAACTGCAATGGGCTCAACCCCTGTCACGTTGGGTGAAATACCCTCGGTAAACTGTGGGCATTTGCCAGTGGCATGCACTGGCTTTTACGACAAGTTAGGCAGTAATCCCCAAGGATTGACACCTATGTAACTTATGTCTTTACGAAACACAGCCTTCGTTAGCCTATGTCGTGAGTACAACAAAAAAGGATCTAGCAATAACTCTATTACTAGGTCGCGTAACCAAAATACTAAGGTAGGCAGTGTCTTTATGCCTCTATGGTGTGCATTCCACCGATGGCGTGCACTCGCTTTTACGATAAGGTAGGCTGTAATCCCCACGGTTTGACACATATGTATATAGGTATCTTGTCTTTACGAAATATAGGTATCATATCAACATATCTACTCACCCACAAAACACAGGACCTTCGTTAGCCTATGTCGTGAGTACGACAAAAAACGATCTAGAAATAACTCCATTATTAGGTCGGGTAGCCAAAATACTAAAGTAGGCAGTATCTTTTTGCATTCCACTGACATTTGCTTAGTAAACGCCTCTGCCTGCTTTGGGATTCAAAGTCGTGAAATGTACATACATACATACACTTCACGCCTGTTTCCCAGAGGGGTAGGCAGAGACTACAGATCTCCATTTGTCACGATCCTGACATACCCCTTTCGCTTCATCTACATTCATACACCTTTTCATACATGACTTCCGGTTTCGAGTACTTTTCACGCCACCTTCGGTCAGGACATCACCAATCTGGTTTTTATATGTCCTTCTGGGGCGACCTCTACTCACCCGGCCCATTACATCACCCATATAAATCTCTTTCGTCAATCGACTTTCATCCATTCTCTCCATATAAGTGTAGTGAAGTGTATTTTTTCTTAATTTTAAGAAAGAAGCGTAATTTTTTAGCACAATGAACAAGCGTTTGACCACCATCCTGCCTGATCTAAAGCAGGGATGTGGTCTACGATGGAACACACTTGTCGATTGGTGATTTTTGCCGACAACGATCTTACTTGATGACCAATCCAAACTGCTCGTGTATATCTTGCATCCTGTCGAGCATAGCCCAGGCACCCTCCATGTAGGAACCAGTGTCGCCGCCCGTGCTGCCCTCTATGGCGTCTCTGAACACTCCATATGGATGGGATTCGAAACTGGAATTTATAAAAAAAGCAATAGTTTAATTTTTTTTCGTTTCAAAGTTGTTAATATTTAGGAACCCAACAACGTTTCTAAAACCATGGCTCGCCTTTTCGCGCACAGAACGCGCCCATCAGAATGAAAAATGCCTTTGTGTCACTCCGCATTTTGGACGTGGAATAGAAACACTGATGAGTGATACAAAGAATAAAGCCAGCGAAAATTTAATATGGACAACAATGCGCAAAAAGAGTAAAATTAAAAAGTGAAACTGCACGTCGCCATTGCTATTACATTAAAAGTCTCCAGTGCATCAGAATAAAAGGAAAAAATAGAACACCGCATTGCTGTTGAGGTGAATTCCCGGAGCATTGTTTTGTAATAATTCACAAACAATGATGTGGGAGCCCCGGGATTAAGAATGCACTGTGAAATACCATATATGATAAAACGGAGTATAATTGCGTTCATTGAATACTTAATACAATGCGTTATTTATTTGCGATGGAAATAAGCTTGTACCGATCAAATTAATAAAAACAATATTTACAACACACACATTGCCTTCATCCCATGTTAAATAGCTAAAGCACTTGTGTTATGGAAATCAGACAACGAGATATATTTACTTATATTTTTTTTTCATTTAAATATATACTTATATAAATAAAACACCCAGACACATCCAACAAGTGCTTAAAAGTTCATCACCTAAGAACCTATCAGCGGTGGCAATCGAACCCACGACCCTACGGAGCAGAGGCAGACATGCTGACCACTACACCAACGGGCCCGCCATATTTTGATCATACTTAAAAAAATGTTATAAAAAAAATATCATGGTAATCGATCTCGGCGGGCCTTTCGGGAGGTGTAGGCCAGCAATGCACGTTACTGGGATGACATAGTAAATCGATTTTATATTATTTCTTTAGACATTGAAAATAAACCTGCATACATTGGTCAAACAGTGCCATTTGAGAATAAAATAATTAAAGAGATACCAAAAATTAGCTTCCAATAACAGCCGTAAAGAACATCCTTTGGGATTTCCGGAGAACTAAAGGACAAATTAATACCCAAATTCATCCAAACTCTAATCTTCAGGCTGAAAATGTTCGGTCCACTCCATAAACATTATAGTAAAGACAGGACAAAACTTTTGGTAATTTCCGACAACAGAAGGTAAACAGTGGCCGAAAATAAATCAATTACTACAAAGGGTAAAAGTCTACAACTTCTTTGTGTGCGTGGGTGCGTTCTATTTCCGGAAAAAAGGGACCACTTATTTACTATCCTAATCTTGTCCCACAGGCCTAAATTGGATTTTTAATATTTACGGTCTACCTAATTATGAGCGTCTGTGGTCCAGTGATCGGACACTTGACTTGAAATCGCGGGTCACGGGTTGGAAACCGGCTGCACTGGGGGTGTGATAATGGGAACCTTTTTCAGCGCCTATGTACGCAACGCAACATACGGTGAAGGAAAACATCGTAATGAAACCCGCACACCACATGGTGTGTGAATCCTAAAACGGCGATGAACACACCTCCTGTCTATGTGCACTTGCTTAGCTTGCTTCGGCAAGTGCCTGTGCCTACCCCGCGAAGTGTATTTACAGTCTAACGAATAAATGGTGAAAAACAATGTACAGTTGAAATACTTCGACTCAAGTTTCGAATCAAGTTCAATCAGAAATTGGATAAAGTAAAAAACGAATTCAATTCAATTGGTAGAATGTTGGCTCTTGTGTTCAGTTCTAGAACTGACGATTTTGCCATGAACTAATAAAACTGACTGGATAACACGTTCATAAATAGACGTAGTTACACAGAAAGGACTGAATCCACAAAAAGTCACTTCGGAGATATTGAGCTTTGAGAGTTGGATGCGCTATTGACCCGCCATACATGTGGATTGAGTCAGGGTACATAAAAAATAGGTTGTAATGAACTTTTTTTGTGTAAATGTTTCTTTATATGATGGTTATGTCTTATATGAGCGTCTGTGGTCCAGTTTGTCGGATACTTGACTTGTGATCGGGAGGTCGCGGGTTCGAGTCCGACTACTGGATTCTTTTCAGAGCCTATGTACGCAACGCAACGCTCGTACGGTGAAGGACAACATCGTGATGAAACCCGCACACCACAAAGTGTGTGAACCCTATAACGGCGATGGGCTCACCCCCTGTCAAGTTGGGTTAAATACGCTTGGTGAACTGTGGGCATTTGCTTTAGCAAGTGCCTCTGCCTACCCCGCCTGCGTCCTTCATCAGGACAAAATCCCACGTCCAGTAGCCGGAATATTTTAATTGAATACATGTCCGTCCCGGCCCAACTTTTCCCGCAATCGACCGAGAGAATTCTCCTGAGGACTGGCAGGCAATAATTGGAGGAGACCCTCGTCTAGCAGTAAACGTCATATGGCTGATGATGACGACACATTGATAACAGCCTAAAATTTGTAGAGAATCGTGGTGAATGAAGGAACGGTTCAGGAAATAATAGGCTATTTCTCCGAATCCATAGGTTTAATATTATTCTACTAATAATGGTATGTATAATCAACTAGCTGGTGCCCACGACTTAGTCACAATCTTTAGGTCACCATGTACATACAACTCAATGTTGTATTTCTTTAGAAACAAATCTTACGTTTTGGAACGAAACATTTCCTTAGCCGATAGGTCCAAATCTCTATGGTATATGTCAAAACCAAATGTCGACCACACACGGTGTCATAATTTAATAGAATAGTTATACAGTCCTGATCAGGTCATTATTAGTCACGCGTCGTATACAAGGTTTATGCGTGTTTAGTTATTTAAGTGGTAAATGGTTGTATAACTTTTTTATTATTGCTAAGGGGGTTAGTCTACATCTTTATAAATTATAGCCTATGTGTTATTCTGATGTATAAGCTATATTATTGGAAAGTTTAATTGAAATCAATTCAGTAGTTTTTGCGTGAAATGGTAACAAACATCCATCCACATATACAAACTTTCACGTTTTTAATATTAGTAGTATTTCTATTCAGAATGTAGAGGTAGGTACAGTCGACTACAAAATTGGCCTACCAGCAAATTGATGATGACCATTCCTGCCATTGCCATAGGAAGTCGCTTTTGTACACATAGGCCAGGCAAAATAAATGTTTGTCCCGTAAAATTTGACATGTATGTGGTTTTCTGGTGGATGCGATTGTCGGGACTGAACCAAATTTATATGGGACCAAGCGGGAAGCACTAGCTTTCAAATAACAAAAAACATCCAAATCGGTTGACCCAGGCGAAAGTTCTGAGGTAACAAACATAACAAAAATACTGACGAATTGAGAACCTGCTCCTTATTTTTTTTTTTTGAAGTCGGTTAAAAATTAATCCCAAAATGTGTTGGTAAGCGCATTACTCCGGAACGGGTGGACCAATTTCGTTATTTCTTTCTTTGTTGAGCTTATTAATGACAGCAGAAGGTTCATATGAAAAAAAAATGGCATCCACTGCTGGGCACACCCTTGTGGTTATACTAATTTCATATCATACAAGTGACAATGAACATTACGGTCTAATCATATTCAATAAAATGCCTAACTTGTGTACCTCAGGTTCTGCCGGTTAATAATCGAATAGGTACCTGTATTCGAGTAACAGAATAATCGTAGCAAATGACAATAATTTGGAAATCAGAATCCGTTAACAGATATTAGACTCGAATGGCTCCGAAAATAATCCAAGCCTAGACTCTGAACTACGAGGAATGTGTATTCTAAATGCAAATGGTGATTTAGGTAGTTGTTTTCCTTTTTTATCACATACTTACATTATTATAAGGTAAAAAAAAAGCCAATGTAAGGCTTTTTTTTTCAAGGAAGATTATACCTATCGCTTCCGAGTAGGCTTTGTGCCTAGTAAGTGGCACTTGTACATCTACCTTCATATTAGTATCAAAACGAATATTGTTTTGTTTTCCGCGTCAAGGAAATGATAAAATACAGAAAAAAACAAAACACGGAGAAAAACACTTTGATCTTCTTTTGTTGCCAACTAGAAGATTAATTTTGTTAGAAATATGACAATAATGTACCTACCACAAAATCATTGGAATACTTCAGAGTAAAGACAAAACGCTTGAACACTATTAAAAGCTTTTATTTAACTTGCTGTAATTTTTGTATGTATGTTATTTCGAGTCAAATCTTGCAACACAATTTTGAAATCTAAATCCAACATGGCGGAACAAAGCTTTTCTTTTAATTTATTATCATTAAATGGCACTTGCTTTCATTGAGGGATTCAATCAATTTCCAAAATGAAGACATTAAGGTAGAAGAACGTAATCGTGTGACGGAGGTTTTTTTTTAACACAGTGTACAAGCGTTGGACCACCATCCTGCCTGGTTCTAATAAACTAAGCGCTGACCAGCTTATGTTTGTGGGTAAGGTAAATAGGTGTATCTAGCAGGCAGTGGTATTTATTTATTTATTTATGTATTTCTCCGTAAAGCTGTATCCGATTAGGTTAATTCAGTGATAAAGATTTAACGTGATGTCTCACTACTCCTAATTTTCCTTATTTATGTTACGTGCTGATTGTGAATGAATGAATGAAAGAATATACTCTTTATTACAAACTGTACATTACAAATGTAAAAAATTACAATGGAAAAATTGCAAAAGGCGACCTCATCGCTCATAGCGATTTCTTCCAGATAACCAACTGTGGTATTATGCATATTTTTTTTAATGAAACGCGCACAATATTGAGTTATTATGGGTCTGAGAGCGCGAGGGCTGAGCTGGTCCGATGCCAGAGCAGTCGCAGAGGACAGGACGGCGTGGCGTCATCTTGTAAAGTCCCTTTGTACCACTGGGGTACCATAGGACTTAAGTAAGTAAGTATGGATCTTTATCCATGAAGACAAGACTTAAATTAGGCGCCAACCTTTTTAGTTATAGTCCTTAACCTTCACAATCCTAAAAGATGCTTGTCGGTCCGTATAAACGTATAAATGACTGTATAAATTGTACACTTACAACTCCCAGACTTCCTTCAGATTCTGTACATCACTGAAGCCCGTGGTCTCCATGAACTGTATAGCCGAACGGAGCCGGTCCACGCCGACAGCTTGGTGCCTCTGGAAGGTGGCCAGCTCCCGCAGGTCTTGGGCTGACGGCCGCATCAGCGACGTGATTAGGGAGAGAGTCAACTCCTCTGTGCACTGTATGAACTCCTGGTACGCGGCTAGTTGGCTGAAAAGAGCGGATTTTTTGACATTAAATTGACATGCGAAATTGCGTTGCCTGATGATAATTTTAGCACTCCTTAATAATAAAAAGACGTTATCTTCAATCCATGTTAAGCAGCTAAAGCACTTGTGTTATGGAATTCAGACAACTAAAATATACTTACTTAAATACACCTTTTTTTTTTCTTTTATTTATATACTTATATAAATAAAACAACCAGACATACACAATAACTTAAAAGCTCATCACCAAAGTACCTGTCAGCGTGCAGCGGTGGGAATCGAACCCACGACCTTACAGACCTTGCTGACCACTACACCAATGGGCGGGAGTGTAAAATCAAATAATATACGGATTAATAATTAAAATACACTTTACGCCTTCAAAGCACGTATTCCGAAACTTAAACTAAGCACTACTTAGTCTTTTGCAAAGTTTCAAAGGAGACAAATTTGCCTACTTAAGCATTGATTTCTCTTTCAGTCCTTACTCTCAAAGCGGTATAGGCACTAAACTTGCTAAGCCACAGTTCAGATAACCAAGATACTAAACTTTAGTACTTAGATTAAATAAAACTTTAAAGCCATCTCAAAGATGACAAAGCTCATTTCGGAGAACTGTAAAATACTGCAATCTTCAAAATTAAACTCCGATATCTTAGTTTTGCAAGGCAGTAATTGTCTTAACCCGGTGGCAATGACGCTGGGTCATTTTGACCCGAGGCAATTTTAAACTACCGCATTTTATTTTTGCGTCGGTCCTATGATTCGAACTCTTGTGTAGTAACCCCCCTCTACCCGCTGTCCATCTACACAAATCAAAAGTGTCTAGGGATCAAGAATATTTTTAGCTTTAAAAATATCTAATTTATTTAAATCAAATAATAATATAATCTTCTGGATTGGTCTCCTACCTAATTCCCCATGCCTGTATCAATGACTTATCACCAAATTTTGAATAAATTATAAATTAATTCAGTTTTTGTAAAATATATTCTTGATTGCAATCTTCTAAAATGTGATCCCTAGACACTTTTGATGTGTGTAAAAAGGATAAGAAAACATCTCATATTTGTCATGCATGCCACATCTACATTTGCCCAGACCATTTGACCCCAAGCTGATTTTTCTTTTGCATGTTGTTATGTTATGATTTCGCATGTGTTATTGAAAAAGTTAATAAAAGTTTAATTTCTAGAAAATCGTTATCATTTTTATTCTACTACCTAAGCAAAGTATCCTTTTCAATAAAGAATAATTAAAATTAAGTTGAATTGCTAAATCTATATATATAAAAGAAAATCGTGTTAGTTACTCCATTTATAA
>SJJU01013108.1:0-11631 GCA_012932125.1 Conopomorpha cramerella
TAGAGTGCTTTTATCTTTGACATTTACGACACAATTTAACATACGGGCATATAAATACATGGCTTTTAATTAAATTAGTAGAATAAAGATTCTAAACTCAATTTACGTTAGGCATAATTATGTTAAAAATAACTTGTTTCCGAAACTTGACTAAGTATTTCAAGTGTTTTTTCAATAATAAAACAATACAATAGGTAAGGGACTTTTAATTGTATTGCTCTGGTAAATATTTTCAGTAAAGGTTCAATTTAGGTTGGTATTATATTAAAATAACTAGTGGTTAAGTTTAAACGTCTTTAAGATGAAAAAAAAACTAAAAATTTACATACTTTAATTTGACGGGCCCGTTGGTGTAGTGGTCAGCATGTCTGCCTCTGCTCCGTAGGGTCGTGGGTTCGATTCCCACCGCTGACAGGTGCTTAGGTGATGAACTTTTAAGCACTTGTTGGATGTGTCTGGGTGTTTTATTTATATACGTATATATATACGTTTTTTAAATAAAAAGTAAATATATATATAGTAAAATAAAAAGTAGATATATATATAAAGTAAATATATCTCGTTGTCTGATTTCCATAACACAAGTGCTTTAGCTACTTAACATGGAATGAAGGCAATGTGTATGTTGTTGTACAATATTTATTTATTTATTATTTACTTTTCCATTACTGATAGGTGGTACGAAAATATAGATTGAATTATAGACCTAAATATACTAACAATATATATTACGCTAGTACTATAAATATCGTTGGATTCAATGTAGGCTTTCTCTACATTAATATTGTTAGACTTCATTAATTACCGTCCTAACAAAGACATTTCTGCATAGCAAAACACGATCTAGTTCAAATATTAAATAGGTTGTCTCCTACCTAAGGGCGTAAGTTTACAGCGGGCTCAGCATGCGGGTAATCACTAAAACAAACAGGTAACAGGTGTCGCTAAAAAGTTTCCTCAGTTTACGGGTATTTTTTCGTCGTTGTGTAAAGTTTACAATATTAAAAACTAGATTTTACTAAATGATTTTATAAAAACAAGAAATATTTATTACTAAAACTGATTTTTATTTTACCACTGATTAAATTTTCGGAGAAGTAGTGGTAATTACTAAAATAAACCCACCTGCCAAGCGTGGCGATTATTGGCATTTCATTTTCATGGGATTTTTTTCATGGAAATTATTGGGGGAGGCCCTCGTCCAGCAGTGGACGTCATGTGTTTGATAATCATGAATTTACATACGGTAGTGAAAGCTTAGAAAACGATTCCATTAGCGGAAGAGCATAATTAGCAGTACTGACGAGTCTCACCGATCGTCGGCTTAAGAGCGGGCGCTAGCTAGAAATGCATTGGAAAGCATTAGCAAGAAATTCGTTCACGAAATAATTCACGACCTCTTAGGGATGTCCAAGGCAGCAGTTCGAACGCTTCGGCTACATAAAATGTAGCCATCAAAAAAATGTATCAAAATATTGTTACGCCCCGGGGCCGAGAAACAACGGCTAGAATGCCGTAGAGGTACGTCGAACATTCGAGAGGCCTAAAGAACATTTCAGTATCCAAGTCGACGCATACAAACCACTACACAGTGCCTATATGCGTCAGAATGTAGTAGAAGGATCTCGAAAGATCGAGAAAAGTGTGGTATATTTCGGAAGCCACAAGTACACAAGTACTTACCTTACCTCACCACAAGTAGGTATAAACCTACTTACCTACTGTTGGGTATAGGTATAAACACGCGAGCCGGCCGACGCGACTCACCACAAGTAGGTATAAACCTACTTACCTACTGTTGGAGTAGGTATAAACATGCGAGCCGGCCGACGCGACGGTTAGGTCTTTAATTATTATTATTAGAAGTCGACTCGAGAAAGTACCTGAACCTACTCGAATGTTCTGGATTGTGTACCGTTGGTATATAAAGAGCGACGATCGAGTCGGCGGGACAGTTTCAACTAAACAGCGATACAGTGAACATCAAGAGAGAAAATTAAAGAGAGTTAACAAGTGATTGTGTGATTGTAAAAGTGTTTATTAGCGGTTTCAGTTTAACGATTGTAATTAGTTTGTGTAATTACAGTGCCGGAATAAAGTGTAATTCTTGATTTTCGTAACAGTGCTATTTTTCTATCGGTACCCATCCTCCACGTACGTAACAATATATTATCATTAAAAGTAATATGTATTTGTCAATAGCGCGTTTTACAGTTTTCTAACAGTGGATAACATAATATTTTTAATAGATGAAGTAATATTAAAAATACTAATGGTGGGCATACATGATCCTGCCTATCGTCCAATCACTTCCAGACATTTTATATGCAACTTACAGCCTTAAAGAATGTAGGGTGTCGTAAGAGATAAAATTGTTTGACATTCGTTATATGTACGAATACATTGTAATAAAACTACCGTTTTTTAAAGAATGTAATTATCATTTATTTTCAAATGAAAACTATTTTTTTTAATGAACGGCTTACGTACTAAAAAAGGACATGGAAGGGTTTGAAGTTAATATTTGGAGTATCACTGCTTTTTTAAAAAAAAAGTTTTTAATGTTATTTTACTAATTGGGGAACGTGCTTTTTTAATATGAGGAAGAATTCTTATATCTGATATAGTTACGGAATTATAGCGTGGTCACACTTAACAATTACCCGCTGTACACATTGAGTCAGTTGGGTAACTCACGTATTCGTGCAGTTGTAGCAGTTGAATTTGAATTTCGATCACGCCGTCGCCGTGTCTATGTATTAAGCAAATACAGCACGTATTCGCACGTGATCAAACCCACGGCAATACATCGTGAGTCGCGGCAAATTTGTACCTGTAGTGCGTTTGCCTTACCTCAACATAAACAAATCGATAGCACTCTGGATTCTAACTATGCAAGTACCTTTTACTTCACCAAAATAAAGTTGCACAGTGAGTGATTTAGATACTTATTGACGTTAGTAAATACTGGTAGTTATACTACACACATCAAAAGTGTCTAGGGATCAAGTACATTTTAGAAGATTGCAATCAAGAATATATTTCACAAAAACTGAATTAATTCATATTTTATTCAAAATGTGGTGATAAGTCATTGATACAGGCATGGGGAATTAGGTAGGAAACCAATTCAGAAGATTAGATTTGATTTAAATTAATTAATTTTTTTTTAGAGCTAAAAATGTTCTTGATCCCTTGACACTTTTGATGTGTGTAGTGTTTTTATTAGTCGGTGCTACTTCAACCTTTATACGAGTACTAGATATACCGCGCGGTGTTACTCGCTTTTTTCGTCCCCGTGTTAAATCGGGAATAATTTTGCCTATGTTACTCAGGAATAATGTAGCTTTCCAACAGTGAAAGAATGTTCAACTCTGTCCTGTAGTTTCGGAACCTATTAAATTCAAACAAACAAACAAAAGATCAACCTTTCCTCTTTATAATATTGGCATAGATAGATAAGGGCACTACTAATATGTGAGCTAATATCAGGAAGTGTCTTCATGATGGACATAATGAATGAATGAATATAGTCTATATTGCACACTGCACAATACAAATGTAAAATTAACAATGGTAAGATTACAAAAGGCGACTTATCGCTCAGAGCGATTTCTTCCAGGTAACCTTATTAAAAACATGATGGAGCTTAACTTATAAAGTAATGTTACCCATGTGTGTTTCTATCCGGTCGATTATGTTCTAATCTAGTACCAACATTAAAATAATACATAAATGACTAAAAAACATACGTAATTAAAGGAATATATAATTATATTTACTAATATTTACGAAATAACATTATAGAACATGCTACCTAGCCAAAACCCTCCCATCGTATAAAGACCGATTGAAGTACTTTGGTATGAAAAGTTTGGTTCAAAGGCGAGTTTTGCATGACTTGATATTTCTCTACAAGTACCAACTTGTCGAACGGACATGTCCTGATTTGCTTAGTCGTATTAATATCAATAGTCCATATAACATCCCTCGGTAGTGAACGTATAAGTTTTTTGCAGTCTTACATTATAACCCGAACCTGGGTAAACACACTCCGCTTTCTTACTGACACCTTTAACCGCCTAAATAAGACTATGAATCTCGACATTTTCAATACCAGCCTTTCCAATTATCGTTATAGGGTATTAACAGCTTTATAGCTTTATTTTAGTCAATATCGTTTGAATGTCTTAGTTAATTAAGAAAGTCTAATATTATGTTTAGTTGTCTATCTCGCTAATGAAGCGCTTTATTTTTTTTTGTTATTCACTTTGTTTTTATAATTTAACTCAGTTAGTTACTAGATTTATTTTCTTTCCTACTGTAAAGTGTTTTGTTTGCCTTATTGTATCTCTTTGTCCACTCTTTGTACTGTATAATAATTATGCATGCCGTGGTAGCCTGTAATTAACTGCATGTTATTTTTGTTTTGTTTTTTGTATGTGTACATGTGTGACTTGTTGGCTGTCCTAAAACTTTAAAAAAATATAAAATAACATAGTACTTACCTTCATTTCATGTTAATAAATATTTGATGCATTGCCGCCCAAATGTCGTAAAGTAATACATACCCAGGGCGGCTGACCCCGCGAACTCATTTTGTAGGTATAAATAAATCTGTATCACGCTATGATTGACATACCCGGGCCAGAAACCTTAGAAAAAAAATACACAATACGAATGAAAGTGACTTATCGTTCACTAGAAACATCATTCATCAAGACGGCTGAGCGACTACAGAGGTAGTGATGTTAATCCCATCAATATTATTATATTATCGTTATTGGGGTAACTTTACAGTTATAACATACATAAAGAAAACAAATAATAATACAGAAAGCCAAATAACAAGTCACCACATTCGGTATTTCACCACAAACAGCGAGTTAGCTACGATACAGCTGTTCATTTTCATCCACGAGGGAAATCTTTTTGCGTCCTCACTAATGCCCCGTCAGTGAAGGATTCATCGTATCAAGAAGGATAAGGGAAGAAAGAACTTTCTATCGCATCTAGAGTTTAACAGAGAATTGGCCAATTACCTACAGTTCCAAAGCGGTGAAATGGTAATGTCAATTTACCCACCAAAATAATATTGTCATTTGGCGACTTCAAAAAAAAAGAAAAGAAAAAAAAGATGTTCTCAATTCGAAGGTTTAACGTTTTTGTTACCTCATAAATGATATCTGGGTGAACGGATTTCGATGAATATTTTTTTGTTAAAAAGCTGAGCTGAAGGTGCAGTCCCGTTTGATCCTTTTTAAAATGTTCGTTCCGACAGTGCCTTTCATGAGAATAGCACAAGAGTTAATATTTTACTGATTGACAGTCTTTTATTACGATTTGATGGATCCCATGTAGCTTTATTAAAAAATGTAAATTTAATTTAATCTACCTAAGTATAGACGTGTCGACTGGTGTAATATTTATTGATGAAATATATGTACCATCAGTGAAATTTAGATCCCAATGTTTTGTTTAACAAGCTTTTATATCCCAATGGAAATGGTGCGAAAACAATAACAATGTTGCTGAAAAAAAAACCAGGTACCTACATCAGAATGTATTACTCCACGGCGTCGCGACCTGATTGCGATATACGTATGTACTATATCTACTATGCACATAGTATGGCCTCTATCAGGAAATACCCCAGGGTTCCCTCTACAAGACCCTTGAGTAATTCGGTGCCGTTTGATTTTGTCCGCTGTCGATACGTTATTCGGTAGCGCAACTTTTCATCTAGCCTTAGATAAACTTTTTGGCGGATCTTGCTTTTATTTTCCGACTACACTTAGAAATTTTAGCAAAGGACTAATTTTACATAAAAAACATTTATAGGTATACACACCTACGTAGTTAGAGACCAATAAACCCTAAAGATTGCTTTTCATAACTGGAATTTAAATTGTGAGCCCCTAAATTCTTAGGTAATTAAATATTTTTATGAAACACTCGATGGGCTGCTTTTCAGCTTTGAAACCTACTCAAGCAAAATAAAAGTAGATGTCTTCTAATTACAAATTCGAGGAATGGTCGATATAATTATAAAAACATTCACTACAACTAGGTCACGAGGTAGGTATACTTAATGCTTATTAATGGTGGTTGGTAGTGAAAATATCCAAAAACTTTGTTCCCTTGTTTCTTTATTTTTTTATATATTTAATTATTTACGGTGTGTTTTTATTGGATAGTATTTAAACGTGCATCAAAAAAGTCTAACCTAACCTAACTAAAATAATAAACTGTACATCAAAATTACTAACTTGCACACCTAATTGCCATTCTGATGATAATCATATTAGGAAATAGCGACTCATCTTAGGAAAACAATTTTTGGTTATCCTATCAACATACAACGTATTGGCTATGTGCAAAGCGAGTAGTGGCAGAGAGATAACGACCGCAGCGCACAACACGGCAGAAATCGGAAACAAATGCGGATGATCAGCTGTCAAGTGTTGATTGCAGTACAAAATCAAAGCAAAAAATGGGCCATGACTTGTTGCGTTGTTAAATTTTAAACGTGTTGCGTTCTTACATGCTCGGCTAATACTAATTTATTGCATTTTATCTCAGTTTGTGGTTGGAAACTATTATTATGTGTAATAGTTCCAAACCCGGTTTTATTTTTATATTAATTTTACAAACTATTGAATAAATTTCACTTATATAATATTGTCAACAATACTATTTTAATCTTTGGTTTTATTTATATTTGCAAAGAAAACTAACAATGTTTACATTATTATTTGACAGCTTCCGCAAATGTTGTAAACGCTACGCGTCGCCACCGTCGCGCACATAGCCAATAGCCGTCATGACAATAAAACATTTATTGTGTCTATTTTACTATACGCCAATGTATTAGTTAACTTTTGGGCTGCGCTATCTCGAACGAAATTAATTTGAACCGATAAAATTAATTTGAACGTTTACTTTTGTTTTGTCTAATCTCTGTTAAACTTTATGTGATAGCACAAATTATAACGATGAAATAAATATTCTGACCTTAACCACCCTGTATATATGAAACTTTGCAGGTATTCCGTATAGCGAGCATTCGAGCTTCTCGGAGCTGGTGCGTTTTGTGAAGTTCGTGAAGCCGCGGCAAGTGGTGCCCACCGTCGACATCTCTGGCGGTGTTAAGGCTGTACAGGTAAACCTTATTGGAAGCGCTTATTTCTTCATATATATTTTTTTAACTTAAGAAAAGGTTTCTCATTTTGACTGTACACAGACAGTGGCGTGCACTGGCTTTTACGACAAGGTAGGCAGTAATCCCCAAGGATTGACACCTATGTATAGATAACTTGTCTTTACGGAATAAAGGTATCTACATATCTACTCACCCACAAAACACAGGACCTTCGTTAGCATATGTCGTGAGTACAACAAAAGATCTAGCATCTAAGTCGAGTAGCCAAAATACTAAGGTAGGCAGTGTATTTTTTCCTTTATGCTGTGCACGCCACTGGCCAATCGCGCAAATATATGCTAGTTGTACTAGATTTTTTTTGCAATTGCGAGTACAACTAGCATATATTTACAGGCTGCCTTCAAAGACATGGTCAGGAGTAACGTTTTCTAACGTAGAAAATTATAGCGTTTCCAACAGTCAAGTCGTTTTTGTGACCGAGACATTTTGAACTTGTTTAACGGTTTCGTTTTTTGTCCACCATTTACAACAAAACGTATGGTCACACAAACATTTATAAGCAAAAAAACACTTTGTTTAGGAAAATAAGTATACGTACTTTTGAAATCGCTATTATTTGCTGTGTAAGAAAAAGTGGGTACGGATCGTCACCCTATCTGATCCTGAAGTCATCCTGTATAATATTTTCTAACGATTTAACTAACCCGAATATCACAAACTAAAACCACTCTTATCGGCCACTTTGCAGAAGTTCTTCCCCTGCCCGCTCATCTACAAGGAGGAGAGCCAGCGCCAGAACAGAGTCACAGACTACTTCTGCCTGCAGAACAAACAGCTGGCCGCTGTCACGTGACATTCCAGACTAAACACATTGTCACTCAGGGGGTAAACCATACAGAAACTAGTAGCTGGGGATTGGCCATGCAACATTTGGGTGCATTCCACTATTTTTTAGTTACCATTGCAATTTTTAAGGTATATCTACCGAAATATGTTTTGGGAATCGTGGCTGCTTAGCAAAAGTGCCTCTGCCTAACCTTGTTTTGCGATTAAAAGGCGTGAAGTGTATTTTTTTTTTCGCCTATCTAAAGTTTGGTTGGAAAAGTTTCTTTTTCTACCCCTACTAAAGATTGCTACTTTTTCTAAATGGGACTATACCATTTTTCACGGTGAAGTTTGAGCTCCGACAGCTTCTTTAATTTCCGCATTAGAGTATTTTTTGCAATACGAGTAAAACGCAATCAACTGCAAATTAAGAAAAATATTAGTTCATCAAAAACTAACTGAAATATAAGTCAATATGTGAAAAAAAAATTTTCAGCCGTGAAAAATGGAACTTGTAAGGAAAGTTTAAAAGTTCCGCTTCAGGAAACCGCTGTGGTCATGGAAAGAGATAGAAAATAAATGGTCAATGACTAAGTCACTGTATGGTTTACTCTAATTTCGTAAAGATAAGCTGCCATGTCATGATATTATGATGTTGACTGTGATGAGTTTTTTGATATTGTTTATTATTTTGTACTTAGACTATTTATAAAACTGTTGATTGTTTATTTATGATTAAAAAAATGTTTATGAAAGTTTTCGTTTTTTGGGGTTTGGGTATATATTAGGGAGGGGTTATCAATACGAGGGAATGGCTATGCAATGGGGAATTTTCTTTGACAATATTCTGACAGACTTGTCGGACTAAGAACTGTCATTACTGTCAAACTTGGGAAGTATTTTTTCCCCTTCAGCCACGTTCGTAACCAAATCTTCGTAACCGGTTATGAAAGTATCACTGTTTCGTAACCAGCTACAAGCCAGTTACGAATGTGGATTTTTTGTCCATTTTCATAACTGAAACCCCTTAGCCATGTTTGTGAAGTGGCCAGCTAATCATCAAAAAGTTCGAGTATCGTTTATCAATCACGTGGAAGAGTAACACATTTATTTACAAAGTGACAAAATAATTATACATTTACTTGGGGATATTCATGTTTTTGTTTGGGCATTAGGTATAACATATGGAAGTACCAGGAGACCAAACATGGCTAAGGGGTTCAAGTTATGAAAATGGACAAAATATCCACATTCGTAACTGGCTTGTAGCTGGTTACGAAACAGTGATAAAAAGTCCACGTTCATAACGGGTTACGAAGATTTGGTTACGAACGTGGCTGAAGGGATTTTTTCTCCCATTGTCTTGTTGAAACTGTCCTTACGACAAGCCGAGCGAGGTGTGCAGCAGCAACACGCGGTATTCTGCTGGGTATCATCATCATCATCAGCCCATACTTGTCCACTGCTGGACATAGGCCTCTACAATTGCACGCCACTGTGATCTGTTTTCGGCTTCTCGCAGCCAGCCATCTTGCGTAGGTATATCATCAGTCCACCTTGCCTGAGGGCGTCCTACACTCCGTTTGCCGAGACGCGGTCTCCACTCGAGAACCGTTTTCCCCAACGGTCATCGGTTCTACGGCTAATATGGCCGGCCCACTGCCACTTCAGCTCGCTAAAACGATGAGCTATGTCGATGACATGGGTTCTCTGTCGGATCACTTCATTTCTATATGCTATTTTATTTTTTATTTTCCATTGTAATGGCAAGGCAGGTAACCATAGCAAGAACAATGGAAATAGTGTGGAGTTATTCCATCTGGTCATAGCAACCAATTGGGAAAGATGATTTTGATTTCGGTCTCTTCCCCAACTTGCTAAAATCTTGTACAGTCATAGCACATAATTTGTTATTATAAGAGGTATTGTTACTTATGTTTTACTACTGGCTGTTGTTACTTTTGTTTTACTGCCCCTGGATATTTTTTTTATTTTTTTTTTAATTTAGCATTTGCAAGTGCGGAAGAATGGAAAAATAAATAATTCCATCTATTCCAATAGGGAAGAAAACGCGAAGCTGATTGCAGATGGCGCTTTGTATGCTTAACCCATATGGAGTGACAATAGATCAACGAATCGTGCTGTTTTGGGTCAAGCATTCAAAGCGCCATTAGTTTTCTTCCCCATTTGGGATGGATCAATCTCGCCAGGACAGATTAGTGGGATAAACCCGGCATTATCAGGACATGCCCGTGGTTGTATTACGCTACGTCCTCAGTGAAAAAATTGATGCGATGCGTTGCGGATACGATGCGGTGCGGATTTACTGCGATCCGGTACGGATCGGATGGAGTGTCCTGCGTGCAATAGTTATCTGCGTCCAACGCGTAAATATGTCAAAGCTCCGTCGTATTTTTTTATCAGAAAATTAATATCTTAAATATTTACCCATCCCCGGTGCGATAATAAACGATTTGAGTATGATTTATTACGTTTATCCCATAATAATCTCCTTTCTTTGACTTGTGTTTATTAATAATTCCACATACATCGCAGCAGCAGCCATGTTTACATGCAATACAATGCCAAAATTCGTCCGGAAATCGCAAGCTGGATTGACATTTCCGCAACGCATCTATTCGTAGGAATTTCAGTCGGAAAGACGTAGGACACTTGTATCGATTACGAAGATTTGAAATTGACAGCGTGCGTTCGTGCGGACATCGTATCGGACCGCATCGTATCGACTTGTTTACTGAGGACGTAGGGTTACGGTATCACAGTTGCAATGTTCTTTGCATAGCAGTATTAAAAGTATAGTAGTATTAAATAGTATTATAGCGCGAAAACTAACCAAAGATAAGCATTGCAAGTGTGACCACGGCACATGTAACTGTGTCGAAACGACGACGGGCAAACAACGAAGGTAATCTGAATGCTTATCTTTTGTTAATTTTCGCGCTTTAACACATTGGCGGACATTAAAAAAACACAATAGATTTTTTATTGTTATCACGGCTATAGCCGTTAACTGTCCGGGAAAGAGTTAATACCCGTTTTAAACATCTAATATCATGTCAGTGCGCGTTTCCTTTAAAAAAAATCTAAATAGCAGCAACATTTATGTAAAAAGCCGAAAGGATAGGGATGCTTACACGCCCATCTCATCTTGTTTGACGGATATGCATGCTGTGTGCGGGATAATCCGGACCAACTTTTTCTAACTCAGAAAATTACAGCGATACCAACAGTATAGTTATTTTTGTCACCGAGACATTTTTGGCTTGTTTAAATGTATCCTTTCTTATCCAACATTTACAACAGCCTGTGTTAGGCTGCGGCGGCCATCCTGCGCAGTACAGTCTAAAGCTCTCGCAAGTCGCGGGTAAATAGGTACCTAATGAACAAGTGTGCTCCATCGTAGACCACATCGATACTTAACATCAGGTGGGGTGGTGGTCAAACGCTTGTTCATTGTGTTAAAAAATCTTTCTTTAGGAAAAGAAGCATACCATTAAAATCTCTATAATTAGCTGAGTAAGAAAAAGTGAGTCTGGATCACCCGATGTCATCCTATATGTATAACTAGTGGACGCCCCGCGATTTCATTCGCGTAGTTTAGTACCTGCATCCTATATTTCAAG
>SJJU01013113.1:0-10602 GCA_012932125.1 Conopomorpha cramerella
AGCGCGGCTGGGGGCAACCCTTGGACGTAGTGGCTCAGGCTGTTCCGGGGGCCCCGCCAATATCGCGGGAGCGGCCACCGTGGGGTTTAGTGGGTGCGAGTCCGACATAACTCCGCCGCTGTCCCCGTTAGCGCTGGGGTATCCATAACGGATTTTCCACGACAAAAACAAAAACGGTGCCTTCCAAACCCGACATATCCCATGTACGTCGCCATGTACGCGCGTACTTCTGTAATGAATACCTCAAGCATTCTACTAAAGTTACGATTGTCTCGTTCTAATCATGTTCGAGTGAAAGATACAAACTATGGTCAAGCTACACTTGAGTACTGACTATAGTTTCAAAATACGGGCCTTATTATCTCCCTTGTAGAGTCGCGGTATGATAGAGTTGGGGAAATATGCACTCCGACGTACTCGATCGGAATATATACCTAGGTAATAGGTGTCTGGTATTATCACGTAAAAAAATAAAATAATAAATACACTTCACCTCTTTAATCCCAAAGAGGGGTAGGCAGAGGCACTTGCTAAAGCAAATACCCACGGTTCACCAAGCGTATTTAACCCAACGTGAGAGGGGGGCGGGGGTTATCACGTACTTACTGCCTATATCATTAACTAACACACATATCATTAACTAACTCCATTTATCACGCTTTCACTTCATCTATATTCATACATCTTTTCATATATAATCTCTGGTTTTGAGTACATTTTATGCCACCATCTTACTCCTAGTACTCTAGATTACATGGATATAATCGACAATAATCGATAAGCAATAAGCTCGCCAGTTACCATTGTCAATTTTGCATTTTGTAATGCAGTGTGCAATAGAGTTCATTCATTATCATTTTGCATATGAGTAAGTGTGCAGTGATTCAAGTAGCAGGTGCCTCTGCCTACCCCGCTACGGCAATAAAAAGTTAGCTTTATCATTTTTTGTATATTATAGACCATATTGTGGTTCTGATATCGTTATATGTAGAAATGGTTTTGTATATGGTTTTCTTTCACAATGTGCGAAATGGTTGAATTGAAAGACACTAAATATCATTTTCAAGTCCCAATTAGAGGCTATACGTGTTAATATCTTCTTTATATCACTTTACAACATGTAATTAGTAGCAAACAACCACTTACGAAGCCATTTAAAACATATCTGTAATAGCACTTATAACGATCAGTACTATTGACTATAGTTATATTTAATTCTACATCGTGTAATATCTAACAATAAATATACAATTTAGAACTAGAGAACTTAAAAAAAATAAGAAAATTAGAGGCAAAATACATATAAATAAAACAGCTGTATACGTAACATAAATATGTAGTAAAAAAATCAAACAGTAGATACGAGTATGTCTCTATGTCTTACGTCCCCAACCTGATACCAAAAGTGCCCATAACCTGGCATTTCTTCGCTGTGCAGTCAAAGAAAACCGCTGTATAGTCAAATGCGACAATATATTTAATTCTATATTACGTGCACATCTTATCAACAAAATATTCTGCTGTGTGTCACAGGCAGTGAAAATTTGTAATTGTGTAATAAGACTCCCACAGCAGGGCAAAAAGCTCTCTACCTTTTGAATATTTGCTGGTGTGCTGTATAAAATTCTCGTGACAATTGAAAAATTATAGTGTCCTCAATAGTTGAAAGTTGCCGGACCAGAAAGGAAAACATAAAAAATAGCAAATTAAGTATTTTCCGTAATTGCTTACGTAGGTTTTTAAAGCATGATTATTTTTTATTTTTTTAAGAAAAAAGAAACATTATTTTGTTGTAAGTTGTAAACCTCTTGGTGTCTCGTGGTGTGTGTGGTGTGATGCCCGAATAATATGTCTAAGCGTGTTATGAGGAATCGCTGTTCGCTCGAATAGGGAGCGGCTACTTACAAAAGCCATGGCTTTGCCCATTCCGTAACTACACGGTGGTTATTGAAATGCTATATCTATGTACTGTCAAACGCTTTCAAACTTATGCATTACCAAAACATATGTTTTATATTTGAATCGCCAGACGCCAATTTCATCGTTTTCCCTGTAACCCGGAAGCAATAATTAAGGCTACTTTTCCTTGTGCCCTGGCACTCCCACGTCGTCACAGTCGCGACAGGTAAATGTCTTCTGTCACAGTAGGAAACTAAGCGGCTTGCGGACTAACTAACTTACATACTGTGATATATTTAACTCGCTCCACATCTGAGGCGCTTTCGCAACGCTTGCGCCTGCGCGCTACACACGTCGGCCTTGTTATGACTATATTATGTACAGAACGGACAGGTGACGGTGTCAAAATATTTGTTTACTAACAAGAAATTCGTTTTAATTTTACCCTTAATTTTAAAAGCACAACGTAATCCTCCTTCTTGCTATTGCAGAATTTATCAAGACCTACCCTGAACAGTGTTGTGCATGCAACCATAAAATAAAGACTGTACCACTCGCGACATTCAGTTATTTTTAATTAGAAATCTTATCGCTTAATAATTACTAATGGTGCAGTTTTATTGTTTCAAATTTGATTACAGCATGGTTATTTTAAATCTTTGTGAGGAGATCGCACAAATCTATAAATCGGACACGAAAACGATGTAAAACATATTTTAACCATATGATATTCCTTTATTATTTTTGTAGAAACATGAACTGTATGTTCATACAGTCGTATAAATTGGAATACATATAAACGGTCATTATCATTTTGAAATCCACTTACAAACATTTGCAGAAGTGTAACTCATTCCGTGCTTCCCGCAATAACCCGGGCCTAATCATAATCGCGAAGTAGGCACTTGTATGTAGGAGGTAGATACTGTAGCGATGGTTTTAGCGAACAAATTAACAATCATATTTTTTGTAAATTTTTCGTCTGTAGATTGCTTCTAAATATGCCATATCATTTCCGGAACGGATTTCAATCCGTTTGGAATTTCAAAGCTAGGAAATCTTCTAATCATAATATTGGGACAAAAGCATTTTTTGCAGATTTGTACGTTGGGGGACATGCACAATAGGAATATTATTTTTTAATACGTCGACGCGCGGGTGTCCTCAAAAGGGTTAAGCTATCTTTACGCCGATTTTGTTTCATTTCCTTTCAGTGTCTGGCGTGTTGCAACTGTTCTGTGGCCGGCTAGTGTTTGCCAATCGTAGTGGCGTTCGGAAATCCATCGACGATATTGTGTATCGGCCTTGCGATGACGTAGCTCAAGTATCCGAAGTTCACTCGAAGCTCGCGGGCTATTTCAGGCAACCCGTGTGTGTGTGTACATAAACACATCGTTTTAATTTAACAAACATCAACGGGCTCTCGCAAACCAATCTTTAAAGTGGCCTACAGCGTCTACAGATTGTTTTGTAAGCTATTGTTATTGAATAAACAGTTTTTGTGAAGGTCACGATGGCGGTTCAGCGGTGAAAGGAGAAGAAGAAAACTATTTATTTTATTTTCAATTTAATAAAAGGAGGTTTTAGGACCTTAACGGTTCTATGTAAGTAGTCTCGGCTCAATAGGATTATTACAGGTATAACGTTAAGTCTTGGTTAATTCTCATAATTGTGAAACGCGAAAATGTGTGGTAGGTATTTGGTACATAACACCTTGGGATAGCAGACACATACCTAATTATTACGTAGCGGATATAAATAAGTAATATGGCATACATCGAGCAGATTGATGATGTCCTGGCGGAAGGTAGCGTGAAAAGTACTCGAAACTGGAGATCATGTATGAAAAGATCCATGAATGTAGATGAAGCGAAAGCGATATGTCGGGACAAATGGAGAGATCTATCATCTCTACCTATCCCTCTGTGAGTAAGTAGGTTCGATTTAAAGTTCGTAAATGCAAAACTGCAATTATATGAAAAAAAACATTGCCTTTACGAATAATCTATATCTATACTTATAATAAATCTGTAGAGTGGTCAATTCTGTACATGAAATATATTTTCAAAATAACTATCAGCGGGTGATTAATGATCGGTACTGATGCCAAAAATTCAATCAGAAAATTTTTTGTCTGTCTTTTAATTATTCTTCATACTTCTGGGCAGGTTATAGGATACTTTTCATCACGCTACAATCTATAGGAGCAGAGTAGTGAAGGGAAATTTTGGCAAAACGGGAGAAATTACTCCATTTTTTAAGCTTCCGTCACGTGTGCAGTCTTACTAACCAGTAAAGTTACATAGAAATCATGTAAAACGGAAATATTCTAAATATTTTATTTAAGGGTCTATTGAACTCAGTCTAGCTTTCTTAATTTTAGAGATTTTTAAAATTTCCCAACTGACCACTTTTCATTGCTTCCGAGTGTAGTATGCAGGTACTACTAAACTACGCGAATGAAATCGCGGGGCGTCCACTAGTATAAAATAAAGTCGTGTTAGTTACACAACAAATAAGTCATGAACGGCTGAACCGATTTGACTAAAAATTCGTGGGGAGGTAGCTTAAATCAGGAGACGGAGATAGGACTTTTTACCCTGATCCTGTGCGACGCGTCGATATGTATATATAGAGAGAGATAAAATACTGAAACAACGAATAATTTTTACCGCTGTCGCATATCTATTTGGGAACAACCGGTGACATTGGTTACTGTTAATGCACTGAAATCTAGTATTTTTGTAATGACCTAGCTTTACTTCGACAAGAATCTTTTGGCGCGTGATTTCTGATTATTCTATGTATTTTCTTGACATTCCTGTATTTCTTGCAATCTCGGTTTTATTTTAGGTTCCTTTTTATGCTTGTATTGTGAAAATATTCATTAAATAAGTACTACATTATCTAAAATTGGGTGCCAATTGTTTTTGTCACGCGCCAAAATATCCTTGTTATTGTAGAATATAGATATGTAGACTCGATTCGACCTCGACGAGGTAACATGTTTCCTTCAGTCTGGACTCGGGCTGTCACCCATTTGCCATTCGTCAAGTATATTTTTACACGACTTCAAAAACAAGGAGTTTGTCAATTCGTCGGTTTTTTTTTAGTTTCCTTACCTCAAAACTTTTGACTGGGTGATCCGATTTGGATGGTTATTTTTTTGTTTGAAAGCTGGTGCTTCCCGTTTGGCTCCGTTAAAATTCATCATCAGGCATCCACGTGAAAACCACCAATCTGTCAAATTTGTGGTTTGGTTGAAGTCAGTTTCGTTTTTCTTTAATGTTATATTTTTCGTATCCAAGTCAATGCCACATACCTAGTTGTCGGCATTTCTTCATAGTACATATCGTTGAAATTAAATAAATGAAGAGTGTAACGCGGGAATAACAATTTGGAAACACGATATTTTTTCTTATCCTAAAAACATTATCAAGTCTAATCTAATGCAATTAAAAGTACTTAACCATTTTTTTATTTAGTTAGTGTTGTTACTCTCATTTACATCGGTCAGTATGGGAAAGTCTGAAACTATAAGACATAAGAAGTTCTGTTCTTAGGTATCATGTCATGCATTTTAATAAAAAATAAAACTGCATTATTTTATTAAAAATAAAAGTTCGAATATTGTATTAAAAACAGTGGTCACTTCCAACGCCTACTAAAATAACTCAAAGTATGTGAAAACAATATATTGTATTCATTTTCGACATCACATTTACTTCTTAAGACCTATGGCATAGAAATAGTGTGTCTGTTTTTTTTTTCTTCAAAACAACCAGGTTAGATTCCCGTACTGAGTACAGGTTATTTTGTTAATAGTACCTGGACGACCGAGCTTCGCTCGATTATTATTATTTTTTTTTTGTAAACCTAGTTTTTTGGAATTTTATACAGTGTGTAAAAAGTGTAAAGCCGATAACTTTAAGGGCTCAATGTACTCATGAAACTGAACATCTTTGCTTAAGAAATAGGTCGAAATGTGGAATAGAAATTTTAACTTTCCATACAAATTGTTCATTTTTTTTCATATTTCGACCTATGTCCCTTGGGGAAAGTTGTTCAGTTTCATGAGAAGTTATCGGTTCTACTCTTTTTACATCCTGTATTGTATTTAGGTAGGTACGAATTATATACTGATGAAATTTTCGTTGGAAAGATGTTTTCTAAAAATTAAACCTAGCTAGATCGATTTATCGCCCCCAAATCCAAACTCTACATACCAAATTTCATGAAAATCGGTGCAGCCGTTTCCGAGATTCCAATTATATTATTTAGAATAAGAATTGCTCGTTTAAAGATAAAAGATATGAATGCAGTTTTCCTTATTACTGAAATCGACCACACGGTTCCTAAGAACAGATTTTCGTATGTCTATTGTCTTATCGTTTAAAACTTTCCCATAATTATCGTTGTAAATAAGCCACCCTGTTTTATCGCAGAAACATTGCCTTTTGTGTTTCCTAAACGAATACTTACAAATTAAAAAAAAATTAAACAAACAAAAAAACTCTGAAAAAATCCTAACCAAATCTCTGTTGATCTGTGATTGATTTATTATCACAAAGAATCAAGACATGTATCTATGTGAGCTATGAAGATATACTTACACTAAACGCTCAAAACAGAATATTGTTACAAAATATGTCTACGTTGTTAACTATGCGTGTGCAAGCAGGAGTTTACCTATACATAGGCGTGTAAAGGTAATGCACCTATAGGTAACTTGTTATGTACCCTCCTTGAAAGTGTTTTCGTCCAGTAATTGTGCGCATACCAAAGATATTCTCACTATAAAGTTCGCGAAATTTATAGCAGCTTCGCCACCTCATACATCGAAAATAGAGACTGTAAATTCAAAGAGTCATTTGACACGTTTCTGGAAGTACAGGTGATGTATATTTCAAGTCTCATTGCGCACGTATTGACCTGAATAATAATCTTTCAGGTGATTGCTTTTAAGCTTCCAGCTACAGAAGTTGTCACAAACGAACGACACGAGTAGGTACGTATGTACAGATGTAGATAATGCGCAAAAAATCTCTTCACGGACGACTAATGTATATTTAAAAAGATCCGCTATTTTAAGACGGATGGCTAGGTAGGTAGTTGGTGGTACCTTCTAATAAATCGAGCAAAATGTTCATGTTGTGAAGGTGAATTGTGTGCGACTGTACAATCACCTAGTTCTGAGTTGCGAGGTGTATGACGGGCGCTGAGCCGCCTACATAGCTCTATTTCTATCTGACGCAGAGGAATTCCGACAGATCCGCAACGCGCCCCACTCGGATTCCTCTAAAATATTTTGAAATGATTCACGTTTTTACAAAGTCTGTGCACACTATTGTGATTAAGGTGCTCCACGTACACCACGCGTGACTATTACATACAGATCTTCGTCGTAGTTAACTAGTAGTTAGTAGGCAAATGTTTCCATCACCATTTTAGAACTGTTGAAATGAAATACTCCATTAGTTACCAGATAATAATGGAAGCTACCGTAGTAGTTTCGCATCGAATTCTTTTGATGTTTGTTATTTTAACACGCTCATTAGATAATAATAAACAAAAATAACGATGATTGCAGACTGTGGACTCTCGAGTCATTGACAGGACAGAGATTTAGATATTTGGGTCCTTTCAATTTCATAGCTTATTCACGCTACACGACCCTCTCATGGAATTTCTTCGTCAGATATCATCAAAGGATATCTTATTTTACCGTAGTTAATGTGCCCTGTGCTGAACTAAACTGCTTATCTTTTATAACGCACACAAATATTGAGAATTAAATACGTAATTATGAGTTATTTCTAATATTAGGCTTGCAGTGCATCCGCGTATAGTTAAACTAGTGGACGATTCATTGGGAAAGATTCATTATTAATTTTTATTAAAGATGCTACCACCAAGTTTTAAAATCAAAATTAACGTTTTGTTTAACTTTTTCTCCGCTTTTTACCCCCTTAGGGGAAATTAAAAAATAAACAATTCTTATCTCACGTAAAAATCATAAAATGAACACCAGTGAAAAATTTCAGCTTTCTGGGGTCAAGGGCTTGGCCTCAGCTTTGATGAGTCAGTGATGAAAGAATCAGTCAGGACTTCGTGTTTTATTTATATGTAAAGACATATACCAATATCGAAGACATAGATATTGGTACAACGTGTAAGTATTTCGTATAATTAGATGTTCTATACACTCCATTTTAAATAAGTATAGATAGAAGGTACCTATCCAAACTGAAAAAGAATCTCAACTTTTGTAAATAATTTGAGCTACTGAACCATTCGATACACATCACGCCTTTTCATTCCAAAGAGTAGGCTTGCAATATTAAAATGTTCACACACCATGATGTATGCGAGTTTATGACAAATTGTTCCATTCGATAAATTCGACTAAGATGATTAATAGTAGCATAGCAAATATATGCATGCCCTAACTTAATATACTTAACATTTTAAGAATTGAATATTACGTAGTAGAGATCTTTTATTGAGTTCTGGTATATTTAGATGCCACTATAGATCCTGACTTAACAGGCGTCAAAGCTGTCTGTTTTGGTTATTATCCCAGATATAAAATATTAAAGTAGTAGAAAGTTACAAATATATCGATATTCGTTTAATAATATAGATACGTGGAACATTTTTAAACAAATATGTCAAATGTCGAGAAGAGCAGTGACCGGCTCGAGCTTCCTGTTAGAGCACAAAGTGTATTTTTCCTACAAATGTTCTTAACCCATTCTAAAATAACGTTTTCTTTAGTGTTAAATAAAAACTTCCCTATTTTAGCGCCGAACATATTGTATTTGTAACTTTAGTTAGTTATACATACATTACGGATGGTACATAACTGTCTATAACAGAATTAGAATCTTCTATTATCTATTTTAGTAAGTGCTTCTAATCCGCTTTGGGATTAAAAAGCGTGAAGTTTATTTATTTATTAGTTTCTATCTAGGAGTCGTCGTAACATAAAGTTGTGTCCATATACTTTGCGGGAATTTCAATGTAGGCCTCTAAAATATACCTAGCAGCCGATAAAATATGACACATTTTCCTTAAAGAAGCTATTCACGTCGCGCTTTGCTTCCTACCATTCCTTTCTTCGTAGTACTTTTTTATGAGGGTAGTTCAAACATCGGTCAAATATACAGTTCCGTGAATTACCAGCAGGTTGGACAATATAATAATTATCTGTAACATTTTATAAGCAGTCCGTGTAAGTCGCGGGCAGTCAACTAGTCCTCAGCAATTGTTAGAGCCATATCCCTGGCTGTGACACGCGGAATCGCGGCGATGCATTTTGCGGTTCCGTTTCATTAGCAGCGTTAGTTATACTTATATAAAGGAAGTTTATTTTGGTAGTGAAGTGTAGTGGAATCGTCATGAGATGGCTCGCCGTTCGGTGTGCCAAGTATTTAACCAATACCGCCGCCTATGACAACGCTCGCTACTCGCAGCCCACTAGATTGTTTTCCTGATGGGGCCGCTGCCACCGCCGCTAAACTACCAAACACCGACTCACCATTTTGTCACGAGATGACTTCGCATATTAAATAGGTACTAAAAACATGTATTCTGAAAGCATTAGCGTGATTCATAGTATTACTTCCATCTATGCTTCGATGAAGATGTGCGTAACATCTTTCTAGCAAATGTGACGCTGGCTAAAAAAGATTGTCGTATAAAAATAGTTTTAATATAGTTTGTTTGAAAAATTATAGAGTTAATAAACTCCGTCCGTTTAACACTTTCTGCGATTACAGTCGGGACTCGTACTGTTCAATAGACGAACGGACGACGGACACTGCAGGGATGCAGTGAAATCATTGGACGTGGTTTCTTTTTCTTAGTGGTTCATGATTCTTCAGCAATAAAACATTTTAGGGTAATAAGTAATTTACATATGTATAGAGAGAGGACAACAGTATAATATGTACAACTAAATAAATAAAACAGAGACACAAAAGAATTCCTGTCAAATAGTTTTTCTCTACACCTACTTGTACCTAAATGTTTCTAGAACATTCGCGAGTATATATCCCGCCTGTTTTAATGTAGGTCTGAGTGTTTGTTGTAGGTGTTGCGGTCCTAAGTCTGTAATGTTCATAATGCCCATACCAGATTCACAAGACAACAACTATCAAGATCGGTGATCATTGCGTTTTGACAAGAGATGTTACAACTACTTCACTGAATTCAAAGATCAATGTATTTCGTATACGGGGGATGTCGCTAAAGAATGAGAGAGTCCAGAGTATCATAGTTAGGTTTCACTATCCCCTTACCCAAATTGTCTTGGGATAATAATTGATAAGTAATCTCTAAACGTGTTTTTAAGGATTTTTGTTGCAGCTTTTTGCAAACAACTGCAAACATATACATGTTTGTTGTTGTTTGTGTGTGTAGTGTAGTTAGACCATTTAAGACAAGAATTTCAATTGCAAATCCTAGATAATTCAGGCATTTAATTTGTTGTTATTTCATTTATCATTCGCTTTTTATTTTAATTTATATTATTTATTGACCTAAGAAAGATTTAGAGCATTGTAAAGGAACTGTAAGCAGGCAACAACAATAGTTAGTTTTTTATAAAAAAGAGAAACGACTTCAACCTTTTGGTTATAATTGAAGTCTTTATCGTTATTTAGATGAAAGAATTGTAAACTGAATAATTACATTTCGTGG
>SJJU01013119.1:0-13587 GCA_012932125.1 Conopomorpha cramerella
CAACCGCGGTCCCGGAACTCTCCCGGTACGTACCCTGAGTTCCTATATTTAAGTTACGGGTAACGGGGCGGGTATTTTTCACATTTTTGTGACAAACAACGTTATGAACTGTCAACATTTTGTGAAAGGAAAAATCCTTTATCCCGGTCAGATAAGATCTTCTGGTAAGACCTGAAACAAGCCAGTAATCATCAAGATTATGAATTCAATCAATATTTTCAGTAATAGCCTTTTAATAGCCTTTTTTTTCTAATTTTCCGCAACTTTTTAATACCACGAGTCACTGGCCAGACTATATAAAGAAAAGCGTAGAAGAAACGACGAACAGAAAAAGGTGATAGCCAAAGGTCCGTTCTGCTTTCAAAGACATCGAAAACAAGGCATCAATATTATCTGATTTCCGGGTTGTTGATATTTCAAAATGTTATGTATATTATAACAGTAGATTGAGCTCTGAAAATACATATATAAATCAAATATCAAAGCAAAGCTTTGAAAATAAATACACGACGTTTTGTGTTTATCCTCAGAAATCATCATAAAACGGAAAATAGACATTTTATACAGGATGATCTTGAAATACCCTTTTATGTATACTTTACCGTCCAAAAGGGTTCAATTCACTGGCACGAAAATAAAAATTCGACTTCTCCATACAAATCCAATTCTACGTATTGCCTTTTAAAATGTACAGTAGGGTCTATTAACATAATAACATTACATAACAGTAAGGTTCAGCTTACAAAGGATTTTCAAGGTCAGGGCGCCCTATAAGAATTACAGAGGGACAATTCACAGATAAAGCTATACGCCGAAGCATTGTCTGTCATATTTTGTTTGTAAACAAGTACGTAGTTGAAAGTCGGAGTCGGTAATATAAAGGACGCTTTATAAATGTCAACCTTACCTACCTCAATTGTGATCTTTTCCTTAGACAACATTCTTCTTTAGCACACAATGTTATTTCTGTTTTTTTTTTATATTTCAGTTATGGTAGCGCTCTATAAATCTACTACGTTCGTGTTTACTTTATAAGATTTTAATTATGTAATTTCATAATCTTTTATCCTAATGTACAATTAATATTTAACCGGCAGACAATGAATTCTTTTTAGGCATTGAGCAATCTACTCATCTCTTACCACAGGGCTCTGCCCTTTTTAGAGGAGTAGTGACACTCTGTAACTGTACTGTTTCACTGTTCATTTTTTCTGAAATAAAGATTATTATTATTAGGCGTCACGGACAGTCCAGAATGCAGAGCATGCATGGAGAGCGAAGAAACAGTGAAATGCATACTGCTCGAGTGTAATCAAGTGGTATGATACAGGGCACAGCACCTAGGGCCTCCAAAAACCGTGCACAAGGCCACAAGTCACAATCACTTCTTGGTTTCACTGAGGTCTGTGTTTCCTGCGCAGTACAGTCTGAAGGTCTTCAAGTCGCGGGTGAATAGGTACCTTCTGAACAAGTGTGCTCCATCGTAGACCACATCGCTGCTTAACATCAGGCAAGATGGTGATCAAACGCTTGTTCATAGTGATAACAAAAGAGGTGCTGGGGTGGTTAGAGTAACGCTGCCGCCTAACACGCAAAATACACGGGTAGTAAATTTGCGGAAAATGCTCAGAAAAACTATGTAAACCAACTTACCTACATTCAACAGCCACCGGCAAAAATCGTTCGTAATTCAGCAGCCTTACGTTAGATAAGGATCATTTTAGCACATTAGACATAATTTCGGGAAGTTATTAGTACTAACTTCGCAAACTTAGCAAGTTCAGAGAGCTCGTATTTTGGGAAGTGTGAGAAGTGTTCTTGGTGTGGGAAGAACTTTATTGCATTATGGTTCTTCTGCCTGATTTACGAGGCATCTGAAAAGGGGTTATCAGGCCCGTGAATGTCGAATGGGAGTCCCACAAATCGTTGGATCTGAAGAATGCGCTCAACGCCCAGACGATACGACGATAGTGGTTCATTGGGACGATTTTAGACTCAGTAGGGAATCTGCCACGTCTTTACAGGGGCGGGTATTCCACAAAGATCTCCCCCTCTTAACGAGAAATTATGTAAGCATATAATATGTATAATAATGTTCTTGTATGTCACATCTGCGTCCCAGAGGCACAGGCAACAATTACAGCCCTCCATTCGCTACGATTCAGGACATAATAATAAATCTTTTTCGATTACCTCACAGTCGTACGTATTTTCGTATTGGCTCGCCAGCTGCACGTACTTTTAAGAGTTCATGTGAGCATTTGCGACATGAAAAAATATGAGTAATAAGTAATGTGCCGATTATTAGTGATAAACAATCATCATGTATGAATGTAGATGAAGCGAAAGGGGTATGTCAGGGCCGTGACAAATGGAGATCTGTAGTCTCTGCCTACCCCTCTGGGCTGGACAGGCGTGAAGTGTATGTATGTATGTAAACAATTACAACAGTTAAAATTAAATCATAACCCTAGTTCTGGAACCTGTGAGCAAATACATTTTACTTTACCTTCACTAGTTTAAAAGTTTTGTAAAACCTTCGAGTGGCGTGGTCTCTCTATTTATAGTTAAATTAAATGTTGAGATATGTTTTGTTAGGAAAACAGGCACTTGTTTTTAAAATTTGTTTTAACAAGCTTTCGTTTTTATTGTAAGCACGCAAGAGTTCAAAATAATCTTTGCGTAGTTTACGAAGTGACTGCCCGAGGCTTTTGTCTTAAGTTTGTTACTTTTACGTAGTTGCCAACTTATGGAGAGAATAATATTATGATGGTTATAGTAAAACTTAAAACGTATAGAACTTAGTTACATAAATTATGCATCTATTTATGTATCTTTGAAGTTAAACTTGTTTGCCGGGTCAGCTAATAATAAAGAATTAATATCGGATATATTATGTACACGTATAAAATCAAAACGATTACACAGGAAATTGGACAGTATCTTTGTACAACGTATGAAGAACGTTGTAGAAGTCTAGAAATTGTTTGTGTGGAGACAAAAAAATATAAAAGTTGATTCCCACGGGACCGGGATAACTGAGTTTCCCGCTATTGAAACTGCGGGACGTAAACTTGAACAGCTGATACTGGCAAGAACTGTTAGAACACTACACTTCCAGCGCTTTTGGCACTTGATAGTATAACATCAACATTTTCATAGATAAACTGTCTAACCCTTATGTTTTGTACAGCAAAATTGAAAAGGAAGTGTAGCGTTTTGGCAGCCCTTGATTGTGCCATTCTTTGCACGCCCCAGACCAACACGGGAGAAATCTCGTGCTAGAATTTCCTAGAATTTAGGTCATTACTGTCCATTGTGTGCCTTTGTACAAAATTCGCGTGAAAGGCGCCAACTAGTCTGGACTGCCCTTTAAGTAAGGTACCATTACGGCTATTAAATTAGTTTGTAAATGGTAGGTGTAATGGTGAATTAAGGGGGCATATTTTATAATTAATTTGATATGCTTATATTTCTATATTATTACAATCGCACATGCGTGTACTCCGGTTCCCTCACAATTGTTATCTAGGAGTAAATCGTTATTGACTTTACGGTATTACCTCTATATATTAGTATTTAAGGCATTAACAAAGGCACGTATTAATACAATTCATAAAATGTGTAAACAAAAGTATGACATAATACAAATAATATACCTGGATTAGAATCTTATAACCTGGATAACTTGACTTTCAGCAAGAAAGTAATGAATTTTAAAAAAGTAGTATAAAATAATCCAGTACTTACTAAAGTACTATCTACCGTCAACAACTCTGCGTTTTGCACACGCCAGAAGAAAGTGTATAAAATGCACTCACGGCAGAGGTATCTACAAAAAAAAAGTAATTTATGGCTGGAGACTTTAAGATGTTGGTTGCTATATTCAATAAATGGAGTTAGTGAGACGCAAATGTTTTCTTTTGGCAAAGTGACTTAATATTGGCTGATGCACAAATATATTTTATAAAAAACACGACGTTGCGTTGACGTGAACGCGCATGTGGTATTATTATTTTAGTCAGTGTACATCGATGATGAAATTTTATTTATTATTTATGTAGTACTCGTTTTAGGTTCCTAATAAATTAAAAAAAATATATTTTCTATTGTACCGAAAAAAGAAGCAGAAAGTTAGAAGAAAGGTATTGAAAAGGACTGTTTTTTACGATTTCTCTAAGTTTCACCTAAAATAAAATTAATGATGTTCGTAATGTTTCAAGGGCAGCGCTATTTCCCGAATTAATTACCTTAAAAAGCAGGAATCGGTCAGAAGGAAACGTTCATTTTTACTGAGGCCTGCTTTCAAAACAAAGGACTGGTCCTTAATTAGATGGATGGTTTGTTCTAGCGATAAAATAAATTGTAAGTAGGTGTACCAGAAACACTTAATTGAATTGGCTTAGAAAGCTATTTCTGTGTCAATGTAGGGCGTTATTTATTTTTTGTTTGACGCTTGTGTCTTTAAACGTTAACGTTTTTTGATGTAACTTATTTTTGGCAAACCCTCGGTTTTTTGGAGCATTATCAATTAGACAACGTAAAATTATAACAACAATTTACAACATTTCACTTATATTTGGAACGCTAAACATCAAAATCATTTCTTTCTTTTTACCCTTAGATTTTGTTATAATATATAAAAAAAATCTTTCAAATTCAAATCGAGTTAATAGAAAAAAGTGGTATAAATGTTCCGTGCTAGGCTAGGATGAAAAAAATATCTCAGTAGTAGTTACATTTTAATCAATATTTTGGTTGATAAAGGGGATTAATAAATATATATATATACTAGCGGACTCGACAGACGTTGTCCTGTCTTAACTATTAATATGAATATCTAGGGTGGCCTGTGCCCAGCAGTGGATGTCATTTTTTTCACTCATAAGAACCTTCAGCTGTCATTAATAAGCACAACAAAGAAAGAATTAGCGAAATCGGTCCACCCGTTCCGGAGTTATGACATGACAACGAAAAGTGGCTTTCATTTTTATATAATAGATATATCTCGGTACACCCTAAACTTTCAAGTCCACCGAAAAAAGTAACAAACATACATGACATAAAAATGTCTTTGAAAAACACAAAACTATTTTTAAACAATAAAAATAAGTTACAACTTTACCATTTCTGTTCACCTGAAACTACCACTTACAGAAGTCGAAATCGATCCATCTGTTTAGATCTATGCTACTCAGGATGCCAGCGCAGTGTTCAATGGCATCGCACAGATGCTGGTACATAATGAGATAGAATATATTTTTTTCTCCAATGTTCAGTTGAACTTGTGAAGTACTACCATCACCAGTTGTGCCAGATGGATTTGATATGCGGAAGTGTTCCTCGTCAAATTTATCCGCCAATTGACTGAGCAGTATTTTCATTGCACGATATTTCTGCTGCAATACACCCTCGCCTTCATACCAGGGCTTCAGAAGTTCTGAGTGATTCTTCTTTAGTATCTCGTAGTACTGCATCCTTTGATCAAATTCCTTGGTCATCATTGCATCTCTCCATGTATTTATAGATAAATCCCATTCTTTGTCTGGTTCCAATTCAGTAAACGTTTCTTTCATTTTTTCTACCTCAGTTTGATGATAAAAACAAACGGGGTTCTTCATTAAGAAAATGTCCCTCTCTAAAATAAAGTCTTTGTATGGATACAATTCTGGTTCAACCATTACAGCTTTATTGATCATACCAAGAATGATACTGCGTACCATATTGAATGTTGATTTTCTATCAATCTTCTCTTGCAGTTTGTCGATCCTTTTGTTCATGACATTGATTAATTCTACGGAATCGCCGTGTAAATTAACGTAAAGTTTATTAGGTTGTTCATCGAATAAGGTAACGTTAGTAGGGCACAGTTCCCATGTTTCGCTATAGATTCTTGCTTGTTCAGCTATGAATGTAAATTGTACAGAACGACTTTGCCCTGGAGGAAGAATGTCCTCGTTTTTGTTGAAGAAAAACACTTGTTCATAAATACTCTCAGGAATAAACGGTAATTGTTCACGTTTCTTTTTCCAGCAGTATCGAATTGAAACTGTGCCAAGATTTTCCAAGTGCAATTTGGCTCTTCCTGCTCTTTTGACAGGCACATTGAAATAATAGGACCAAGACGAACAATTATTATTCCACTTTTGGTATTTCATGTCTATAATAGTCTTCAAGTCTTTTGAATTATCATTTTTCACGATGACCGTGTCGTTAATTCTCAAAGCGATTACTCCCGATAAGACTTTACCGGGCGGGTAACACGGTGCTGTCATAACGATAGTTGGTAGTGGTGGTGGTTTCTTTGGTGGCGGCTTTGGTTTGGATCCTTTTACCATAAAATCATCTAGATTTGGTCTGCAAACATAAAACAAAAAGTTTATTACTAACACATTCTTAATGTACAAGTTGTGAAGTGGACGTAACGCAGGCAATATTTCTGTAATATTAACATTTTACTACTACTAGAATAAATACTGCTTTTAGCTTAACGCGAAAAGTTTTAGTTTAATTGTAACTACGTATACCTTACGTACGCTTCAAACTTAGATGTGCTACAATATTTACATGATTTTTTTAAATTTACAAACAAGAGATTGATTGTATTTATTTTTTTTTATTTTTAAGAGATTGACCACCATTCTATAGCATTATGTGCAATAGAGTTAAATAGAGAACAACATTGACGTTTATAGGCTACATTGGCATGTGGAAAGCAGCAGGAAACCGGTGAGTAAAAAGTGCATAAAATATGTATTGATGAGGAAAAGGTGACAGGAAGTTGTCTGAGTTATAATAATCCGTAGTCATTGCATTACGTATGTATATATATACATAGGGTGGCATTTTGCATTTCCCAACAGACTGAACAGGGAAAAGCGTTCGCCTCTCTGACTAAAACATAGTAGTATGACGCGAAAGAAATTATCCAGAAAATAAATCAACGAAAACAGCCAGGTACTCTGTAACAAATTTAATCTTTGCAATCGAAATTCAAATCAGATTTGGCCTCCAGCACCATTTTAATTGTTATGATAATTGGGTGATATGATAATTTACCAAAGTATTTTCAAGACATTTTCCTTTAAAGCGGATGCAGTTAATGGATAATAACAATAAGGAAACTTATATTACTTTCCTGTATTATTAAATCGCTTTACAAACGCAAGACATATCTTGGCACAGCACCGCGAGCTGCGATTGGTGGAAGTTGTCGAAAACGAATGAATCGATAAGACGAACGAAATGCCGTTTTCCTATTGTCGTAACACTACCGAACTAACTTTGATAATGATTTCAAAAATTTATACTACCTATATGGATCGATTTTCTTGATTTTGTTTTTAAGTTCTTCTTCACGTTTTTCTTTATATTTTTTATACTCAGCATTTAGGATGGGCAGTTCACTTTTCTGTGTGACTCCCGTCAAACCCTTTTCACGAGCTTGTATACATTTTGGAACACCAATGTACTCAATCACAGGTGGTTTTCCCATTTCTTCTGGTGTTCTGTGCACTTCGTAAACCGGTTCACAATAACAATATTGTGAGAGTCGTAATGGCTGTTCCCATTGGTTACCTCGAATTTTTGGTTTCATGCAAATTTTCTGTGCGTTCTCTAATACAGTCTTGCGTTCTTTTTCTTCACGTACCTTTTCCAAGTGGTTCATAGCAAGATCTACCGGTGGTCTTCCGGTCTTCTCGCCAAGAAGCTTGGTTTGCTGACGACGTCTTTCGGCCCATTTCTTCCAGGTTATTAAACTATTGTCTCCGTCACCGGCTTCTTCCTTTTGATCATTCATTTTTTTAGATATTATTATTTCAAAAGAGTGGTATATAATTTGTGTACGTGAATATGTTTTTTGGACTTGTATACAGTTATAAATGTCAATACATTATTTTAGAGATCCCGATTATTTAAACTGATCGACACGTCAATGAAATAAATACAGTATGACATTTTGTAAATAAATCAAAATCAATAGTTGCAAATAAACATGTGTTTTTACAATAAATAAACTGGTAACCAATTACTTATAGGAAAACTGATAAAAATGTAAATTTTCGTGAATAATCGTACATCTATTATTTCAAGTCCATAAGAGAATATTTTTGCGCAACAGAAATGCCCCCAGGTAAGTAACGTTTGTTGCTGAATAATTTTGCCGTTGCGTTCTTAAATGTCCGTATTCATATAAAAGCGAGTACTCAAGGTGCTGTTTACCACAGTCATTTCATTATAAGGTTGATATTAAAATATTTATCTCGAGAGAAATCTAATCATGAAATAACAGCTAGGCAGAAAGCTTTGCCTAAAAGCAAAGTAATTTATGCATTTTCATCTGTTTGTTATTTCCCACCGTAACATAAGGTGTATAATATCCTTATTAATGTAGTATGTTGTACGCTGACAAGCAGGTCACCAAGCACTTAAGCGTTTAACATGAAATTAATTGGTCTCATGTGAGCGCACACAATATGAGTCAGCGCAAAGTTTCGCGCGACTAGACACTCCGGAAGATTATTAAAACTTCTACTTCTACTCCCTGCTCGTGGATGCTAATAAATTTTAAAGTGAAAATTCCACGTGTAGGCTGACCACTAATTGTAATGAGTTGTAACTATATTGATGTCGTTGTATCTCGCTCATTTAGTAAGTCGCCAGAGAAGGATAGAATAACAAAATAACAGGACTGTTATGTGTATTCTAAAAATAAATAAACTATTATTTATAATACTGGGTCCGATTCTATGACGCAAAAAAAAAAACTACCTAGAATTACATCGATCTCTCTTCTTCTCTACATATAAATATATTTTTTACTGACTAAGATTTGGTAGCAAAATTACTTTATTTTTCAAAAGTGGTATAGTTCGTGCATTTCATGAATGCGCGCGGGCCTTAGATGTGTGTGTGACAGTTTTGTTCGTTTGAACTGTCAACTAGTGTGTCCATATACGACTCATACATCTAAGGCCCGCGCGCATTCATGAAATGCACGAACTATACACGTTATTTAATTACAATACAGTAGTTTTTTGCGTAGTAGGTAGGTATTGAAATCTGACTGCCAATAGTCATGTAACTTCTTCGATTGGTACAGATGAACAAATCGAAGAAGGAGAAGATCAAACAGGCGAAGCAGGTCCTAAACCATTGCCTCCATTCGGTTCACCTGAATGGGTGTACTACTGGGGCGAGAGCGAAGGCCACCTACCCTCGCCTATCAATGTGTCAATCACTAACGCTATAAAGTACCAGGCTCCAGATTTGGTGTGGTACAATTATGACATTTACCCCCACAAGATTAAGGTCACAAATACTGGTTATACAGGTAAGCTATGTCGGGTGATATTACAGTGTCGTAGTACATAGATTCCGGCAACTAATTATCGCTATAGTCAGATTAACACCGTCACTGAAGAAAACTAGTGTTTTTGTCCTTTTCTATCATTTGACATTACATTTCTTGGTACTAAGTGATACTTATATTTAGTAGTGATATTTTTTTAACGCAACGAGTACGCCATCTTATTGCCTGACACTCACTAGCCCGCTCGTAAGCACGACACAAATGCAACTGTGTTGAAATATAATGTGCAAAAAAAAAGTTTAACGCGGGATTACATCATTCTTATTTTCCATATCAAAGATTTTATTACACAAAGAAACATTACATTAAATGGTTTAACACAAAAAATACTATGGGTGCTATCGAATGTCTCCTGTCTTCGCACACGCCCTTATGTATGTCTTTTTATAAGGCTGATTGTCGTAAACCTTATGTTCAGTATGGTCATCAACTTGGGACGCCAAGTTGATGTCTATACTGATCTGTTTACTAGAACAGATTATTAACTAACACAACTATTGAGAGTTTTGTCTAGTTAGTTTGACTTTCGACCCAGAAGTATATTCACAATTCGTACAGTTTCTGAATTGTTTATTACAGAAACTGTATTGCTTATTAGACGTTTCAATGCAACAGGCCAGACTCAATATTTAATAATTGTTTACAGACGCTTCATCTCATTATTATTCTATTGATAGTTATAGCAACCTAGACATCTAGACTCCGGCTTTTCAATTTTAAGTTTCACTTCGTAATTAGACTGCGTAAAACTTGATATTTAATACTTTAGCATGCAAATTAATTCACGAATATCTCACCCGAAAATTTGCTACATCAATAACAATGTACGTTGGAATACATTAAAACGTTGGAATTGTTATTTTTGTTTTTATTATAGTATCTTTTAATACATTTGGGGAAGAATACAATACATGTGGGGGTCGTAAGAGGCGACCGAGGGAACTCTCCGGAGGACGGGCAGCGGCGTTCTCTGTGAGTTAAACTACAACACAAACCGCTTGCCAAGCGAGACGATTATTGGTATTTCTCCCCAAATGATCACAGAAATCATTAGAGGAGGCCCTCTACCAACAGTGAACGTCATGATGGCTGATGTTGATGATGAGGATACCAACTTTTTTATGTAGATAATTTCATGTAGCATTACTAAGGAGTCTCATGATGTTTCTTTTTGAGCGACTTTAAATGAGGAGTATTTCTCAATTCGACCTCATGTATTGTTATTTGTTATGTTTATTCGCGGGTAAATCCGTCGTTTATGAACCGAGTTTGAATATTATATTTTTCTTCCTATGTATATCTATGTAATTTGTGCTTGTTAGAGAAAATAAATGTAAGTATGGTCTATGTCTACGTCTTCTTTTTCCTTGTTGAAAAGAAGATATTTCAAAAGGTTTGATGATGGCAGACCAGATAAAAATCGAAGGGCACTTTAAAAAATCGTGGAAGCGATAATCCAAATTGAAGTCAGTTCTTTTTACTTTAAAATGATGTATTTTTTTTTCTTGATTCACAAATCTAAACACAATACATAAAGCACGGGTAATTTCATAGTTAGGGACATCTTTGTACACATTGAGTTCTACTGGATGTGAACACAGCACGCATTAATTTGAGACTAAAACAAAAACACAGCAGTGATACAAAAATAAAGTTTCACATTAACAATAGCAATATTTAAATTCAAAATAACTTAAAGTTAGAACTAGTTATAAAGGTGTGTTATAGAGTTAGCAAAATTATGAGTCTTTTATGTAAAAGTTATACTTCCTTTCGAAACAATTCGCATTTTAAAGAGGCAACGGATCCAAGGAACACATCGACATCGTCACGAATATTGTTACAAGCATTGATCATTCTGTACAACGGAGAATGCTTACCGAGAGTGGTCATCTATAGGTGCTTCTATATTTTTTCAGTGGTGGTTGGAGCAAAATGGCGCACCGAAAGACCTTACATAGAAGGTGGACCGTTCTTCCACAGGCTCATGTTCTCCCAGATCCACTTCCACTGGGGCGCCCACATGATGGAGGGAAGTGACCATGCCGTGGACGAGAGAGTTCATCCGGCAGAAATGCAGGTAAAGGACACAATATATAAGTCATTTTTTAAGGAAACGCGCACTGACATGGTATTAAATGTTTAAAATGGATATTATAGCGCGAAGATTAACCAAAGATAAGCAAGGTCGCGAGCCGACCACGACACATGTAACTGTGTCGAAACGTCGGGCAAACAACGAAGGTAAGCTGAATGCTTATCTTTGGTTAATCTTCGCGCTATAATACCCCTTTTAAACATTTAATACAATACATAAGGATGATTTAATTTCACCTTTGAGATATACTTGCCATCCTCATTTAGGGTAAGGGTCACACCGCGCATTTGTCTTTATCAAAATCTTAATTAGATTACAACCTGCGTGTAATATATAATGGACTTCAAGCGATGGTCTTAAAAACGATGTTGGGCTCGTCATAATTTTAACTTTTACTGTTGCGTCAATTCTGGGAAACGAAAAACAAAATTCATCTCCGTGCAAAATGTCATATATGTCACCTGGGCAAAAAATATCATGATTATTTGGAAATTTAAAAAAAAATCCTTGCCCAGCATTGTCGCCACAGTAAAAGTTCATTTTAACGGGTTCAACAACGTAGCTACGATAATTAATTGCAATTTATTTCTATGCAGTATACTAATTATCGAATATATACGTATTTATACTTTCTTTCCCTCTGTAACTCGTTTCCATCATTTTGTTGGATTACAATTGCTATTGGCTGAAAATAACTTCGAGCCTATTAATAAAATATGATATTAAGTCCTTAGTAGTCCATTAGGAAAATATTGACAAAGCACTTGAACATTTTCCTGTCATTTTCTACTGTTTTTCACCGAACGCAAACAAGGGGAAATGAATAAAGGTACCTATTCCGTGACCGTGGACAATGTTGTGCTGCTTTAATATACAGTACGGTAGGCTGATGAATGTTATTTAACGTGCATATTAAAAACCGACAGACTTGTCTGTTTGTTTGTTTATATTGATTGTGACTCGAAATCATTGGACCGCTAATAATGACGAAACACACATCGAAAGTGTCTAGGGATCAAGAACATTTTTAGCTCTAAAAAAAATCTAATTTATTTAAATCAAATCTAATCTTCTGGATTTGTCTCCTACCTAATTAGGTAATTCCCCATGCCTGTAGCAATGACTTATCACCATATTTTGAATAAATTATGAATGAATTCTCTTTTTGTAAAATATATTCTTCATTGCAATCTTCTAAAATGTACTTGATCCCTAGACACTTTTGATATGTGTATAAAAATTATCTCATGTTTGACTATTTATAGTAGCCCCATGGTGACAGATATTTAAAACATTAACAAAATAGTGATTTTTACTTAAACGGTAATAATTCATTCAAGTGTCTGTAAATCCGCGGATGAAATCGTATCTATTTACTATTCTCATTAAATGAATGGCAGTAACGTAGTGTGGTAAGCACGTGTAATGTTCTACAGTTTTCCTTCTTTGCGCAACATTGTGTATAAACAATAAAAGCAAACAGTAGTCGTATTGGCAAGGCAATCAAATTTGGGCGTATCGACTACGACGTAGTAGACGAAACAGCGTAGATTACTTCTACGCCGTAGCACGTAGCTACTTTTAAATTAACTGTATACTGTGTATACTAAATTATTGAATTTTGTTTCAATAATGAGTAAACATAAATATTTCACACACTCCTTACATCCGAGGGGGATAGGCAGGCAGGCACGGTTCACGTCGACGACGTTGTAATTTTTCATGCACCTTGTACTGTGTGGGTTTAATCACGATATTGTCATTAATCTGTGCAGCAAGTCCCGTAGTCATAACTTCCAGACCGCAGACACAAGTACCGAGCCGGAATTCTGGAAGACAGGCTCGAAGATACGTATGTAAAAATAGTATGAAAAGCCGTTTAGTTGACATGGTTTCTGAGACGGTCGTAAATGCCAAGCAATAAATACCTACCAATATGCCGCGTTCTAAATCCATACAATTTTCTATTAAAATATCAATCCACTATGGTTTCGACATTTTCCAAGAACCCTGAAATTGGAGTTGTTTTTTCTAGGAATTTTCCTGCATACAAACCAAAGAGTTGGCGGTAAATGTTAGATCATGGGCTATTTTCGATTGAAAACGTGATCGTGTG
>SJJU01013121.1:0-10373 GCA_012932125.1 Conopomorpha cramerella
TCTCAAAGCAAATCAAAGCCATTTAAATTACCGACTATTCCATTGCCGAAGTTCGATGGGTCATATGAGAACTGGTTATGCTTTCATGATAGCTTTAAAAGTATGGTCTCGTCAAATGAAGACCTAGATGAGATAACCAAGTTCCACTATTTAAAATCGGCATTGGAAGGCTCGGCAGCTGAATGTATCAATTCTATCGTTATGTCCGAAGCTAACTACTCGGTGGCTTGGAATTTATTGTGCGACAGATTTAATAACAAGCGTTTATTAACACAAAATCATGTAACAGCATTACTCAACATTGACATGGGTAACAAGGAGTGTTCGGCAGGCATCAAGCGAGTTATTGATCAATTAAATAAAAACCTCCGTTCCTTAGAGTCCTTAGGTGAGCCCACAGATCACTGGGATACACTTTTGATACACATAATATCACGAAGATTAGATTCGAAGACGCACCGTGAATGGGAACAACACAGGAACCAAATCAACATAGACACTAAAATTACACTTGGTCTATTTATCACTTTCCTTCGTAATCGTGCTGATTTTCTTGAGGTAATTGAATTGTCACAGTCACGTAGTAATCCTCAGCCTAGCAATAGATCCACTAATACGAAGTTTAAGTCCATGGTTTCTTGTATTCAGAGTAATAGTCACGTCCCAAATGGTCGGGAAGCATCTTCAAAGATCTGTCCAAAGTGCAGTGAAGCTCATCACTTGTCCCAGTGTCCAGACTTTCTCAGCTTGAGTAATGAGCAACGATTATCATTGTTGCCCAAGTTAAAGTTATGTTATAACTGTTTGTATGCAGGTCATTATGCAAACCGGTGTAAGAAAACTGGCTGTAAGATGTGTCGTCGTAAGCACAACACTTTAGTTCACGTCGCGAATTACACTAATTCAAATAAGCCTATTGATTTCGGTAAAACTGATAGTTCTATTTCTCAATTACAGAGTTGTAATAATGCACTATCGTCGCCGGTCGAGCGCCCACCGGACAATGTCTCACTATCCGCTCGCCTTGCTAATCCTCACGGCCAAGGTCACACGCAGGTACTCTTATCTACGGCCCTAATTAAGGTATACGACAACTGCAACCGTGAACATATTTTACGTGCGTTATTAGATAGTGGCAGTTCGTCTTGCATTATTACCGAGAAAATCTATCATAAACTTAATTTACCGTTTATCTCGATAAATAGGGCACTGACAGGAATAAATAATTCTATTTCAACAATACAAAAAATGTGTCGCGTCAATATTACTTCATTAGATAGAAGATATAAAACCAGTATTCATTGCTTCGTCTTACCTACTATTACTGACAAAGTACCGTGTCAACATGTCGACGTTTCAAACATGGCTATTCCCACTGATATTTCACTCGCTGATCCCAACTTCCATACTCCGTCTGATATTGATTTAATTATCGGAGCTGATATTTTTTGGGATTTAATAGGAAGTCAGCGAATGAATTTAGGAAAGGGCAATCCTGTACTGACTGAAACCCGTTTGGGTTGGATAGTCTCAGGTCCCAGTCAAGTACAATCAACTCCAATACTAAGGTGTAATTTTATTAATGTTACAAATACACATTCCACTGATCTCCGCACTGACGATGTACAAAGTCAACTCACTCAATTTTGGAAACTGGAGGAAGTATCATGTAAGTCCACCTGTTATTCCAAAGAGGAGCAGGAATGTGAAAATCATTTTGTAGAACATACAACTCGTCTTAAAGATGGGCGTTTCTGTGTTAGGATACCATTGACACAAGACCCATCTGTACTCGGCGAATCATTAGGACGTGCCAAGCATTGTTTCCTTTCGCTGGAACGACGATTTAATAAACAAGTTGAATTTAAAAACTTGTACACCAATTTCATGAAGGAATATCAGGACCTGGGCCATATGAGTGAGAGTTCATTCACTCATGATAAACCTGCATATTTTATTCCCCACCACGGTGTTCTGCGGGAGAACAGCTCAACCACAAAACTGAGAGCAGTGTTCAATGCCAGCAGTATTACTACTTCCGGTTTATCGCTGAACAATATTGAAATGGTGGGACCGACGATCCAGGATGACTTGCTCTCCATTCTCATTCGTTTCCGACAGCACAAATATGTGCTTGCGGCTGACATCGAGAAGATGTATCGCCAAGTTCTCGTTCACCCTGATGACAGGCATCTTCAGCACATAGTGTGGCGCAGCGACCCGTCACACGAGTTAAAAGCCTACTCCTTAAATACCATCACTTATGGTACAGCCAGCGCACCATTCCTTGCAATTCGGTGTCTCAAGCAAGTAGGTTTAGAATGTGACAATCCAAAGGTTTCTGATGTCATCCTACATGATTTTTATGTGGATGATCTGCTGACAGGTGCGAGAACTATGGAGGAAGCTAAATTCATTCAGCAGGAGGTGACGGCTGCCCTTGCATCCGCTCGCCTACCACTGCGCAAATGGAGATCAAATGATCCTCAGCTCGTCACCCATGCATCACCAGGAGGCACGATTGACCTCAACATCGGTTCAACAGAACCGAATAAAACTTTAGGGATCAGCTGGATCACTAGTTCGGATGAACTTTGTTTTCCAATTAGATTGCAACCTTCACATCAGTGCACTAAACGGACTATCCTATCTATAATAGGGCAAGTCTTTGACCCGTTAGGTGTTTTAGCTCCGTGTATCGTTCCAATGAAAATCATGATGCAAAAATTGTGGTTACACAAATTATCATGGGACGAACCACTGCCAGTGAAACTTAGCCATGAGTGGGAACGACTCATTAATATGTTACCGTCTTTAAATAACGTCCAGATCCCTCGTGCGGCTGTAGTCTCGCCTACCGATCAAATCGACGTTCACGTTTTTTGTGACGCGTCACAGGAGGCGTACGGTGCCTGTTTGTATATCTCCTCTATTGACGCTAATGGTGAAATTGCATCAGTAAGGCTGATGATGGCGAAAAACAGAGTAGCACCCCTCAAAGCGTTAACCGTTCCCCGCCTTGAACTTTGTGGAGCTTTGACTGGAGCCCGAATTTATGAAAAGCTCAAAGAATCACTGCGATTAAAGATTCGTAGTGCTACGTTTTGGACGGATTCATCCATTGTTTTAGGTTGGCTTCACATGATGCCCAGTAGGCTTCAACCGTTTGTAAGGAACCGGATCACTGATATCCTTGACGTGACAGGTGAGTGCGCCTGGCGACATGTTCCTACTCACGAGAATCCTGCTGACCTTCTTTCACGCGGCGTAAGTCCAGATGCCATCCAAAGTAAGGATTTATGGTGGTCAGGCCCATCATTCCTTTGTAAACCTACTTCAGAATGGCCTTCTAAGTTCGTAAAAATTGATAATTTACCTGAAGTCCGCTGTGAAAAGACGTTGCATGCCATGGAGCAACCGGATACAACAATTGTTAATTTTAATAGATTTTCTATTTACAACAGACTTGTCCGGTCAACTGCGTACGTTTTACGATTTATTTATAATATTAAACATAAAATTAAAATGTCTGGAGCTCTGTCTGTGAAAGAACTTGGTGATTCTTTAAACTTTATTATTAAACAAGCACAATCAGAGTCAATCCCAGAATACAAAATATTTATACAGTGTAAAACATTACCGATAAAAAATTCATTGAATAAATTAAACTTATTTCTAGATGACAATAAAATACTACGCGTCGGTGGTCGTCTACATAATTCAGATTTGTCTTTTGAACAAAAATATCCTATATTGATACAGTCCTCGCATACATTTACAAAATTATTATTTCGGCATGAACACAAGCGTTTGATGCACGCTGGACCTCAACTTTTACTGGCTTCCATTAGAGACATTTATTGGCCGATTGGCGGTCGTAACCTTGCAAGGTCGTGTTACCGACAATGCGTGAGATGCTGTCGCATGAAGGGAAAAATAAGCGCTCCACTGATGGGTAATTTACCCCGTGATCGCATAACACCGAGTTTTCCCTTTGAAAATGTTGGAACAGATTATGCTGGCCCTATAACTGCATTAAGTCGTCAAGGCCGCGGTAGCAAGCTTATTAAGGTGTACATCGTACTATTTATATGTTTTACAACTAAAGCAATCCATATTGAGTTGGTAGGTGACCTTACAAGCAATAATTTTCTATGCGCTTTGAATCGTTTTGTTTCGAGGAGAGGCAAACCTAAAAACATTTTTTCCGATAACGGAACTGCGTATGTCGGAGCCTGCAATGACTTAGCTAGATTTTTAAAGTCGAGTTGTGGTTCATTATCTGAATCTGCCGCTAGCGATGGCATTATTTTTAATTTCACCCCTGCTTATACTCCTCATTTTGGTGGACTCTGGGAAGCGGGTGTGAAGTCTATTAAGCACCATTTGTACAGAGTGTTGGGTTCTTCTCATCTCACCTACGAGGAGTTGTCAACGGTACTCATCCAGATTGAGGGAATCCTGAACTCAAGACCTCTCACACCACTTTCACCGGACCCTGAAGACCTTCTGCCATTAACGCCTGCACATTTTTTAATCGGTCGTCCCCTCACATCAGTGCCTACTTCGAACGACGTGGATTATTCGAAGCCCTGTTTATCAAGGTTCCATAGGCTCGAACAACTTCGTCGAAGCTTCTGGACCAGATGGAGTAAGGAGTACGTCACTCAATTACAAGAGCGAGTAAAGTGGAAACACAACCATGAAGCGCTGAAACTAAATGCTCTGGTTCTAGTCAAGGACGAAAATCTTCCACCGCTCAAATGGAGATTGGGGCGCATCATCCATCTGTATCCAGGGAGTGATGGGATATCTCGTGTGGCAGATGTACGCACGTCAAGTGGCGTAGTTCGCAGAGCCTTCAACAGGATATGCCCGCTACTTGAAGATGTTGAAAGCCCTTAACTTTCAACGCCCGGGGGCATGTTTAGTTTTATTATACTAATATAGTTTCTAGTACATACTGCACCTTAGCGCCTTATTATTGTAAATAGCACTTGTCAAAAGTTGTCATTATTAATGTTTGCTTTGCTATGTCTTGTGACTAGGTGCAGTCCTTCCCCTTCTGTTCTCGCTAACCCCAAGGTGAAATACACTCCGTATTTAAAACAAGATTTTTATTAATTGAACTACCTGATCCTCCTTCTACACAAACAAATTACAATCGTTAAACTAAACCACTAATAAACACTTTTACATACACGCAATCACTTGTCAACTCTCTTTAATTTTCACTCTTGATCTTCACTGTATCGCTGTTTAGTTGAAACTGTCCCGCCGACTCGATCGTCGCTCTTTATATACCACGGTACACAATCCAGAACATTCGAGTAGGTTCAGGTACATTCTCGAGTCGACTTCTAATAATAATAATTAAATACCTAACCGTCGCGTCGGCCGGCTCGCGTGTTTATACCTCACCAAACAGTAGGTAAGTAGGTTTATACCTACTTGTGGTACGTCGGCCGGCTCGCGTGTTTATACCTACACCGCCAACAGTAGGTAAGTAGGTTTATACCTACTTGTGGCGAGGTAAGGTAAGTACTTGTGTACTTGTGGCTTCCGAAATATACCACACTATTCTCGATCTTTCGAGATCCTTCTACTACATTCTGACGCATATAGGCACTGTGTAGTGGATTTGTATGCGTCGACTTGGATACTGGAATGTTCTTTAGGCCTCTCGAATGTTCGACGTACCTCTACGGCAATTCTAGCCGTTGTTTCTCGACCGAGCATGATTATCTCCATAGTATCGGGCCAGCCGGTCGACGTGCACAACCTTGCATGGACTGCGATGGGTTCTCTGTATCCGATACGTGACGTCGTTAATCCTGGTCACTACCTTATATGGTCCTTCCCAACGATGACGTAGCGAGTCACGCAACCACACTAGGGAACCCTCCTCGAACTGCGATTTATCAACTCTCCAGTCATGTCGCTTCCTCGTCGTGTTGCTGTTCCATAGTCCATTATAGAACGCCACTGCGTATCTCTTCCAGCCCTTTGCATTTGTGGAGCATACTTGCATCGGCGACGAGAGTCGCCGCGAACTGAAGAGCGGCGCGCGCGCGCATGTTGTTTTGTACGAGGCCGCGGGAAGAAGACGGGTCGCGGGACGCAGGGACACACAACGCCGGGCAAGCGACGAGATGACGTCACTACAGCGCTCCGATTGGTGCGCGCAGCCTCCGCGACTCGCGCGCAAACTTATATTGTGTGAACTATGTTTTATACTTAAGTAGGTTAGTTTTGATAATAAACCATGACAACAGGACCGAGTTTTATTTATTGGGAACCGAAGAAACATACCCCAAAGTGGTGACCCCGACGTGATGAGCACTCAAGAAGACAGAAATACTAGTGAGAAGAATGAAGGTGTTACGCAGGCAGAGATATCAAATTTATCACTACAAGCTAGGATTCCAGCTTTCTGGCGTGAGAGGCCGCGTATTTGGTTTGCTCAGTTTGAATCAGTTATCGCAAATCATAAGATAGGTGACGAACAAAAATATCATTTGCTTGTACCTGTGCTTCAAAGACAAGATTTGGATCAAGTTAGTGACATTATATTGTCACCGCCGGCGACGGGTAAATACAAAGCTTTGAAAGAACGCTTATTATTAGTATACGAAGAATCAGAATCGAAGCAGCTGCAAACACTTCTCAGCGGATTGGAATTGGGTGACCAGAGAGCATCACATTTATTAAGAAGAATGCGAGATTTAGGAAACAAGATGCCAGACGACGCACTTAAAGTATTATGGATGTCACAATTGCCAGCACAAGTCAGAGCAGTCCTATCAGTCAACAGGGCATCATCGTTGGATGAACTAGCAAATATGGCCGATACGATGATGGAACACACGGGGCAGATAGAGGTATCAGCAGTATCTTCAAATAGAGTGGCCAACAGTGATGTAAATATGCTGACAGAGCAAATACAGCAGTTATCCCTGGATATCGATGAGCTGCGAAACAGTTACCACACCCGGGAACGGGCAAGATATCGTCGTTTCAGTTACAACCCCTCACATGCAAGAACTCGAAGCAAGTCAAGAACCAGACCGTCAACGTCAAGGAAACCAGGCGATACAGATTGGGAATGCAGATTTCACTATCGGTTCGGAGAGAAAGCCAGACGGTGTGAATCTCCATGTTCAAAGAGGAAGTCGGAAAACTAGAAACTGCCCCGACCATGGCGGGCGTCGGTGGAGAGTCTGTCAACCGCCTTTGTATAACAGACCGAAGAAGCGGTGAACGTTTTTTAATCGACACGGGTGCTGAAATATCTGTGCTAGCAGTCAAGAAAAAGTCTCGACCACAAGAAACAAACTACAAGCTCTACGCCGCCAACGGTACACCGATAGCGACGTATGGAGAGAAAATGATGCAGTTGAACTTTGGACTGCGACGTAACCACGGATGGAACTTCGTAGTCGCAAAGACAAAGAAGTCAATAATTGGAGCCGATTTCCTACGATACCATCGTCTCCTGGTGGATCTACATAATGGAAGACTAATCGATACCATTACCAAGCTCTCCATAACCGGAATATCTATGACTATCGAAGAGCAAACAATTTACGTTGTTGACAAGAATCACAAGTACTATGACATATTATCAAAGTATTCAGCAGTGCAACGACCTATGTTATTCAACGAGCCGCCGAAACATAACATCACTCATCGCATTGAAACCACTGGTCCACCACTGTTTTGCCGCCCCAGACCGTTGGCACCAGAAAAATACAAAGAAGTCAAAGAAGAGTTCAAGAAAATGGTCGAGATGGGAGTTTGTCGACCATCAAGCAGTCCTTGGGCGAGTCCAATACACATAGTGCGAAAGAAAAATGGCGAGCTACGCGTATGTGGAGACTACCGCCGTCTAAACGCCGCCACAATACCAGACCGATACCCAATACCAAGGTTACAAGATTTCAAAATGTACTTACACGGAAAGAAGATTTTTTCAAAAATGGACATTGTGAAGTCGTACTATTGGATACCCATGGCCAGTGAAGAAGACATACAGAAAACAGCCGTTACAACTCCGTTCGGGCTGTACGAATATACGGCTATGACCTTTGGACTAAGAAACGCCACTCAGACCTATGTCCGATTTATGCACAGAGTACTGGAGGGCTTAGACTCCATAGCTTTTGCCTTCGTTGATGATATTCTGATCTACTCGGATTCAGAAGAAGAACACAAGAATCACCTTCAACAAGTACTTCAGCGCCTACAGATGTATGGACTCTCTATTAATGCAGACAAGTGCGAATTTGGCAGAGAAGAACTGAATTTTCTGGGATACAAAGTCTCAAAGGAAGGCGTGCAACCAACAAGTGAGAAAATTGAAGCCATTAGTACCTACCCGAAACCGAACACAATAGATGAACTACGAAGATTCTTGGGGATGGTTAATTTCTATAGAGAATTTCTACCAAGCCAAGCAGAAAAGCAACACGAGTTAAACAAATTACTTCACAATACAAAAAAGAAAGACAAGACGCCAATAGTTTGGAGTGCAGAAGCTACAAGAGCATTTGAAGAGTGTAGAGACAGCATCAAATCAGCGGCTACTCTCTCGTTTCCGTCAGTCAGCTCAGAGTTAGCTGTCATGACGGATGCATCTGACACCTGCATGGGGGCGGTTCTGCAACAGAGACAGGGGCAGCGCTGGAAACCGATTGCATTTTATTCCAAGAGCCTGAGTGAAGCACAGAAGAAATATAGTGTGTACGATCGCGAACTCTTAGCTATGTACACAGCTATAAAACATTTTCGAAAGTACATAGAAGGAATCGATATCACCATCTACACGGATCACAAGCCACTGACATTTGCACTCGAAAAACCATCAAGCAACGCTGACACACCACAGAGAGAACGCCAACTACAGTTTATTGGACAATTCTGTGGCCAAATAAAACACATACGAGGTCAAGAAAATGTAGTAGCTGACGCATTGTCAAGGATACATGAGATTGAATGCCCGTGCACTATTAATTACGAAGAGATATCAAGGCAACAAGAGACAGACGAAGAACTTAGAACTCTCCGCGACAAGGGAAATCTAAAGTTTGAAGAGAAAACGTTACCCGGCCACTCAAGGGCTATCACGTGTGAAACATCAACAGGAATCGCCAGACCATATTTACCGGAAGGCTATCGTCAAGCTGCATTCAAGGCGCTTCACCACTTAAGTCATCCGGGAGTACGTAGATCACGAACACTGGCCACAGAGAGATATTTCTGGCCGGGCATGAATAGAGACATTGCAGTGTGGACTAGAGACTGCATACAATGCCAGAAAGCAAAAATCCACCGGCATACGGTAACGCCCATCGGACGATTCCCGCCATCCAATCGTTTCGAACACATTCACATGGACATAGTAGGACCGCTGCCACCATCGAATGAAAACAAGTACATTGTCACCATGATCGACCGGTGTACTAAATGGCCAGAGGCGGTATGCGTCAAGGACATCACTGCGGATACCATCGCAAAAGCACTGTACGAAGGATGGATATCAAGATTTGGCTGCCCATTAAGAATAACGACAGATCAAGGGCGACAGTTCGAGTCAGCATTATTCGCCGATTTGATGAAAATCCTAGGTATCACAAGAATACGCACTACAGCTTATCATCCGCAAGCGAACGGACAAGTAGAAAGATGGCATCGAACACTCAAGTCTGCTCTCATGGCGAGAGGTGAAACGAAGAACTGGTCAGAAGAAATACCTACAATTTTACTAGGCCTACGAGCAGCATTGCACAGAGAAACCAACCTTAGTCCGGCCACATATACCTACGGGACGACGTTACGGCTACCAGCAGATTTGTTCATACCAGAAAAACAACAACATCACAATAATGCCAGCAGAGCGGAATTCATTGATAACCTGCAAAATGCAATGGGAACAATCTACCGAGCGAACACAAAAGAAACAGCTGACACGCAACAAAACGTGTTTATACCTCAAGATCTACGCACCTGTACGCATGTTTTTGTTCGTATCGACTATACTCGCAAACCGCTTACCCCGCCGTATGAAGGACCCTATCTAGTGCTGGAAAGAGACACCAAACATTTCAAGATACAACTTCATAACAGAACAAGCCATATATCCCTGGATCGATTAAAACCAGCATTTATTACGAAGACCCAAGAAGATATGCAATGCACTCCACAGAATAAAGAGATGCTACAAGAAAATCAGAAAAACCCAACTTATACAACCCGATTCGGCAGAAAAGTTCGTCCGGTCGTACGTTTTTCTTGAGGGGGAGTCCTGTGGAGCATACTTGCATCGGCGACGAGAGTCGCCGCGAACTGAAGAGCGGCGCGCGCGCGCATGTTGT
>SJJU01013122.1:0-10424 GCA_012932125.1 Conopomorpha cramerella
TGGGCATATTGAGAGAATGGATGAAAGTCGATTGACGAAAGAGATTTATATGGGTGATGTAATGGGCCGGGTGAGTAGAGGTCGCCCCAGAAGGACATATATTGGCCAGATTGGTGATGTCCTGGCCGAAGGTGGCGTGAAAAGTACTCGAAACCGGAGGTCATGTATGAAAAGATGTACGAATGTAGATGAAGCGAAAGGGGTATGTCAGGACCGTGACAAATGGAGATCTGTAGTCTCTACCTACCCCTCTGGGAGACAAACGTGAAGTGTATGTATGTATGTATCAAAGATTGAAACTTCAGAAAACAATTTATTACCAAGATATATTATCTTTACACAACGATATAGGACACAGGACATGAACACAAACTCGACAAAGCAGAGCACGCACAAATCAATATGAAAGCTCTGCTAGTGCGTACCTGAGAGTCAGCGTAGGTAATTACCGCGGTACATTAGTCCGGGCTGACGCGGAGGCAGCCTAATGGACCCGCAGACATATTGTGTGTCCAACCGCCCTCCAGCGCCACTGGGAATTCTGAAGGTGCGTACCTTCAGATAACATTCTTTCAAACAATTAGTTGGACAAACGCGGCGTAGATGTAATTTATCATTATTTTACTTAAGCGTTTGTATTCAAAAGATACATTATTTTGTACTATACGTAGTTGACGACGGTTTAGCTCGGACAGCAGCCAGAGATTTACGCTTTTATTAGATTACATTTCACATCTGAATGTACATTATTTATTTATTTATCCAACACTTAACCTATTCTTAAAGCACTTCCAATTCAATAGGTAAGTTAATAACATTATATAAACACATTTACATTGGAACTTACAACTTTAAGACATATCAAATGCATTATTGAAACTAGTTTGTAGTATATAACATATCTACATAAAATGCGTTGACTTATAACCCCTGATAATAGGGTAATTTCTAAAAAATACGTGCTTTTCAGGTATGATTAATCAACGTAGTTAGTCATAAATAAGTAATATGTGTTTATTCTGTTTCTAGAAGTACCTAGTAAAGCATTAGGTGGATGTTATTGTACGAATGCCTTTTAAACCTTCAGGAGTTAGCCCTTTAATCTATGATGTAAAAATGATTTGCTGTTCGTTAGTCTCGCCAAAACTCAAGATCGGCAAAACTCAAGATCGGCTGGATGGATTTGACTAATTTTGGTCTTTAATTATTCGCGGATATCCAGGGAAGGTTTAAAAGGTGTATTTCTTCCAATACACAAGGTACAAATCTTCCTACGGCAAAAGAAATGTTTGCCGAGACAGCTAGTATAAAGATAAAAAAGTACTATTGAAACTTGTAATGTATCAGTGTTATCTATTTATTAAGGACTAGCTTTCCGCCCGCGGCTTCGTCCGTGTGGACTTCGGTTATATTGCGGTATAAAGGAATATTTTTGTTTTCCTTCGGGAATATCAATTTTTTCCCGAGATAAAAAGTACCCTATTATTTAAACCGGACTTCTAACTATTATATATCTGCAAAATTTCAAAGCAATCAGTTCAGATAGTTACGGCGTGAAAGCGGAACACTTCAACGACTTATCCATTTATAATATTAGTAAGATTAAATATAAGAAACTCGATGTGTTTTTTTAAGTACATAAAGATCCATAAATATAAAAAAATAAAAAATGTAAGCTAGAGTTCTAGGTTGTCGGTATCCCTATGAGGAATTGGTTTCTTCGTTTCCAGCTAGGTCGCAGAACGTGCCTTCAGAGAGCACAGCCACGTCATCCCGCAATAACTACCCAGCTGCACATTCGCGAACGTGTTTCTATATCGGTACTTGTTACCGGTAATGGAATTTAAGACGGTCACGACTTTTCTATTTCTGACCCACTGATTCCGGAAATTCATTGAACGGTACAAGAGTGTCTCAATACAATAATCCATTCGATACAGATGGTGTTTCTAATACCGTAAGACTTATTAATGTTTATAGCGCGCACTCTAAAAACGTGTGTTATTATCGAAACATCTAATGTGTAGTACAACGAAATTATATTCGTGCGATTATATGAACGCGGTTCTTCAGCTTGACCGACATAATTTCGTCAGCATTCATTACGATATTATTAGCTGAAGTGGCAGTGAGCCGGCCATATTAGCCGTAGAACCGATTACCGTTGGGGCAAACGAGTTCTCATGGAGACCGCGTCTCGGCAAACGGAGTGTAGGACGCCCTCAGGTAAGGTGGACTGATGATATGCGCATGATGTCTGGTAGAAGCTGGATGCGAGAAGCCGAAAACAGATCCCAGTGGCGTGCAAAAGAAGAGGCCTTTGTCCAGCAGCGGACAAGTATGGCCTAATGACGATGATGGTTATGATGTGCAGCAGGAATGGCGAGTAAAGGCACAGAGTGGATGTGGCTAGCCTGGCTATGGTAGTGTACTTACTGTATCGTTCGTCGGGCAGCAGCAGCGCGTCGTCGCGGTACCAGCCGGCGACGGCGCAGTGGTCGCGCGCCGCGGCCGGCGCCGCGCACGTCAGCAGCACGGGCCCGCCCGCCTCGCCGCGCGTCGCCGACACCACCGCCTGCCACTCCTCACGGATCACTGACGGCCCATTCAATAACCAGTTATTACTGAACCTGCTCATCATTCCTATTGGTAGGGCCACCAGGGGAGAAATATCCTAGTAGTATATTTTTTTTAAGGAAACGCGCACTGACATGATATTAAAAGTTTAAAACGGGTATTATAACACAAATAACTGTATCGAAACGTCGGGCAAACAACGAGGGTAAGCTGAATGCTTATCTTTGGTTAATCTTCGCGCTATAATACCCGTTTTAAACTTTTAATATCACATTCTATAGCTTCTGCCAAGAATTAACGATATCAATCTTCACTTGCTTTACTCGGTTCTTCGTTGTATACATTAATACTTTAAGCCCGTTTCCCAGAGGAGTAGCCAGAGATTATGGACCTGGTAATTACAATCCTGACAAATCTTGTATCAAATACATAAACTAATCCATCTTATCGTACTTAATAATCTAACCCATAACTTCAACTAATCCTAAGCGTAACATATGGGGTTATTCTAAGGATCTTTTAAGTAAAGGTACTTATCAAAAGACCATGAAGTAAACTGGTTGACCAAAAAGTAGGCGTACGACAGACGCCAAGCGCAGAAGCTGACTGAACCGTCTCCGAGTAAGGATGGACCCATCTCAGACAAAGGCAGGAAGGCATTCGTAATTCAGCTTCGGTCGTGGACTGTTATGCATATAGATACCAGCGGAGTATGTAGGCCATGCAGCGTCACACACAGTGATTGTGGATTCACTATATCAGCGATGCAAAACAAAACTGGATTACAATTTAAATTTACGTGCAAGCAGGATTTATTTGATTTTTCAAACTGGCCGAAATAAATGGTCTCATTTGCATTTTACATTAAATGACTTTGTTTTGGACTGAAGCCTTTAAATTACTTTATCCTCCATTATTCTGTTATCATTTATCCAAAAATTGTCGGCACTCGCATGATTCACATTTCCCGCGGACATTCCGCGCGCGGTCGCCTGAAGCGAAACTTTATTGCTTGGTATTAAATAGTTACTGACGTACTATATACTATACTATGTACTGCACCGCGCGGTGTTACTCGCGTTTTTTTTTCGTTCCTTCGTCAAGTAGCTTTTATTCGTTACAAACATCCATCCATACAATTCCGTACAATTAATGCATTAATTTCGACCAAATTTGATTACCATAAAACTGGATTTTTTTTTAGGTCTATTGAACACAAACATATTTTTTCAATTCGAACCAGTAGTTCCTGAGATTAGCGCGTTTAAACAAACAAACAAACAAACTGTTCAGCTTTATAATATTAGTATAGGTTAATTAAATTGGTAAACGTAAATTATGTTAAAATAAATGTAGATTAGTTAATTTCAAAGGTAGAGCGCGTGCAAAATCTATGATGTTGTTTATTAACAAAACGATATATATCATCAAATCTATACTAATATTATAAAGCTGAAGAGTTTGTTTGAATTTTGTGATGAATGATGACCATTTATCGAGGAAGGCTTTAGGCTATATAATATCACGCTGCAACTATTAGGAGCGAAAAAATAATGGAAAATGTGACAAAAACGGGGAAAATTTTTCATCCTTGACGGAAGCCGTTGCGTGCGCTACGAAAACGGTTCAAGATAACAAAGATATGTGTATGAAAGAATTATTACTCTTGAAAGGATCTATAAAAATGTCCACGACAGTATATGTCTATCTTTTAAGATTAACTTACTAGAACCGTTTTTATGGTAATCAAATTTGGTCGAAATTAATGCATTATTTGTTGTTTGTTTGTTGTCTATATTATATGAAAATGAATTGATGTTCGTTAGTCTCGCTAAAACTCGAGAACGGCTGGACCGATTTGGCTAATTAAAGTCTTGAATTATACGTGGAAGTACAGGGAAGGTTTAAATTTGTATTTCTTCCAATACACGAGGTGCAAAAGCGACTTCCTATGGCAAAACAAATGTTTGCAGGGGACAGCTTGTATAATCATAAACTAATTTAGTATTTCAATAGAAGAGTTGTTGTTGCTGTATTCGTTCTGAATTGAAAATAAACTTGGTTAATTTTTTGCCAAACCAAATCAGTTTGGACGTTTTGTTGTTTTGTGCGTTTCAATAGAACATGTAGAGCACTCGCTGATATTTGGTTAAATCGAACGTTACAGCGTGTAATCTGCGCGGCGGTCACGTGACCTCCACCGACATACCATATGCAAATGTTATCCGCATTCCGGAGTGCAGCCGTGCCAACCTGCACTGGCCCTCAGTGGACGGCCGAGGGGCGGCCGGCTGTGGTTGGACTTCCTGTTTTGCGGCTAGTGTACAAATGACAGTGATTGTACGCCGCTCTGCGGATTGTCGATACGAGATTGCATTTGGATTAGCTTGTTGTTTATTTATGACGTGACACGATTAGAATAACAATAATGCTGTGAAAATAATCTGATCGCGAAACTTTACTTGTACAATACACGTGGTGAATGTATTACCGCGCACTTTGCTTTGGGCGGGTTTATAGCAGTGGCGTGCACACCATATAGGCAAAAAGCCACTGCCTACCTTAGTATTTTGGTTACCCGACCTAATAATACAGTTATTGTTAGATTTTTTTTGTTGTACTCACGACATAGGCTAACGAAGGTCCTGTGTTTTGTGGGTGATAGATAGGTACTTATATTTCGTAAAGACAAGTTACCTATACATAGATGTCGATCCTTGGGGATTACTGCCTACCTTGTCATAAAAGCCAGTGCACGCCACTGGTTTATAGATACAGCGTTGTTGAATGAACCTACCAAGTCATATTGTCTTTCAAGTTATATTGTAGGTAAGTACGTATCTTAAAATATAGAGGAACATCGTTTCTCTTTCAGTATTATCCTATTCTCTGGTAAAGTTATACATAATGAAAACATGAGGCGGGTCTTTCCGTAGTGTATTCAGTGTTTTTTTTTTGTTTTATTTCACAGTTTGTTAGGTTCGTGTCTAGAGGCGGCGTATCAGAAGATCTCCCGCCGCGGCTGATCCTGCCCCGCGGCGTCGCCCGCGCGAGGGCGCCGCGCTTTGTTCCCCGCCACGCGCCGCGCGCCGACCGCCGAGCAAACACCAATCAGCAGCCGTCACCGCTACATCCAATTGAAAAGACACCACTTTTATAGTGACACGGCTCTTTGAGTGCCCTTTGAATCACGCCGTACAATGAACGAGCTCACACAAAAGGCAAATTTCAAGACGGAGTTCCGATATTGTGTGTTTACGAACCATTTCCAGCATGTACTTTTTGTCTCGCAGCACCTCAAGGGAGTTTTCACAAAATCCGTTCTTTTTTTTTCAAGAAAACCCGTTGCTACGAGCCTCCGGGGCGGGATTAAATAAACTTGTTGACGTTACAAAATCTGTATTCGGATGTCGCGACGTGATCAGATAACGCCGCTCTTGCTGACGTAGTGTCGTACACCTTAGTACTAAGGTAGGTACACGCCCGGGTAATATTATGAAAACACAAATATATTATTATTATGTCTCATGTATGTATGGTATTTCCTCAGATCACAGCTTCGAGGAAATATGGGTCAGAGTCGGCGTGAGAATCCAAATTGCGTCTTTTCAATAACACGCGGACGTGTTCAAATCAAACATTTGCGGGCGTGACGTTTATTAGGTATATCCTGCACACGCAGAATACTAACCAACGAAAGGTCTTCGTCATAGGAAGGTACATTTACTTATTCATTACTGTATTCCTATATGCCTTCACCTTGCAATATTGTTTTCTTCAATATTACCTACTGTTTTTTTAAGCTATTTTATCGAACAAACCTAGATTAATTAACTCCGAAACAAGGGCCGTCGTAACGAAACAAAAATTGGAAAGAACGTCCGAAATATTCTTTAATTTGCGCCCGAGAGAGCCAAGGGAGCAGACAGCAATCGCCATTACTTTCCTCGGAACAGCAAATACAATCGGAAATAGCCCAATATTTTCTAGCTGAATATTTCTAAATCGGTCGCTCCGCGCCATCATGCAAATATTTGACTCCAGCAAAAAGCTATTTCAGCCGGGTGCATTCGTTCGTGCCGGGTGATGTCGCTGTCAGCGCAAATCAATGTGCATATTGGCTGCACGTCTTGGACCATCGCATGCGTGACGGTGTGTGGATACAGCACTGCACAATACTTCCATGTTGCAAAGATAACCACCTGAAGCCCCGCAACTTTGACATAATTGAATGACTAATACATAACTGCATCTATCGAGAGCCGGTGCTCACATCGTGGATTAAATGAACTTTTATCTACTTGTAACACTAAACTCATTTCTATTCTCTTCAACAGTGAGACATAAATAATTAATTACAAAATATTGTTTCTAACACAATGATCAAGCGTTTGACCACCATCCTGCCTGATGTTAAGCAGCGATCTACGATGGAGCACACTTGTTCATTACATACCTATTTACCCGCGACTTGAAGATCTCATAAATTATAGGAAACTGGTTTGGAACTGTTATTGTTTCAATTGTTGTGATTAATAATACGTTAGGTACAATTTCATAGTTACGAGGCACATTGTTATAGTACCCTAGACTGTTTAAAGTTTCCTTAGCAAGTTTATGAAACAGTAGGCTCACTAAGGTCGCATTATACGGCGCCAGTGGGCCAACAATGTGCCGTGGATGTTGAAACAAACAGCGGCACTAGGCAGGCATTCAGTTCACAATAAGGACTGCGTAATGGACGCCGGGATCCGGGACTTAAGTGACCTAAAAACAGAGGGCCTTTGTTGCTCTGTTTGAATAAACCTGGACTGATGACCTGGAGGGCGGTGCTGGAGGGAGGTGCTGGAGTTACATCACACATATTTGTACGCGTAGTTGGAAAAAGACAAAAATGCTTTGCACTCTCTCTGCACCACATTTTTACCCCGACTCTTCGTTGAATCGTCTACCTGTAAAAGTTCATTTTAAAGCTGAGTGCTAGCACTTCTGAGAAAATGAGAAAGTAAGTAAGTAATAATAAAATAAGAATGTGCAATTCCTACAAAATTATTTATTACTGAACGCTAGTTGTATAAATTTATCTACCTATCCAAATAATACATTGACGTTGTAGGTGTTTTTTTGGCAAACTCCTTCGTTTTCTGGAGTCTGTTTTTCTTCTAAAAAACTTTTTGAAATACTCGTTCAAAAAACTTTAAGTTGATTTTACCATTCAAGGATCGGTAAACAGATAGGTACAATTAAATTTTATTGCTAGCGTCCGCCGTTAGCTGGGATGAGTTTAGACCTTGAGGGATTAATTAGTGAAATGTAAATAAATAAAAACTAAAAAGTAAAAGTATCTATCAGTTTGTCTTTTATTTCTAAAATGAAAGTATTACTTTGATCACAACTACATTCGGAATGCGATTACTCGCAAGCCATGAACCAATCATTTATACGAAAGAGCTCCCAGAAGGGCTAGCTAAATTACGTCTTTCAAATAGGTTTTCTAGGAAAAAGCTCTAGTAGTTGCCAGAGTCCCTACTGGACTACATGCCCCGGCTCGTGATCCCGTGACGTGACTGGACACAGCAACTGATACTACCACAAATCAATGTTGCGCAATCGTGTCAGTTTGTGCACTACAAATCAGAAATTGCCCGCGTACCTACATAGAACATCTGCACAACACGGAGCCATAGGTAACTTTAATGTATAAATGGACATTAAATTTTTTAATCACATTTACATGTTAAGATGGGAAATAGTATAAGTACAAACATACGTACACTTCACGCCTGTCTCCCAGAAGGGTAGGCAGAGACTACATATCTCCATTTGTCACGGTCCCGACGTACCCCTTTCGCTTCATCTACATTCATACATGACCTCCGGTTTCGAGTACTTTTCACGCCACCTTCCGATCTGGTCGATGTATGTCCTTCTGGGGCGATCTTTACTCACCCGGCCCATTACATCACCCATATAAAACTCTTTCGTCAATCGACTTTCATCCATTCTCTCCATAGGTATGCCCAAAAATGTGTGTATATCGGCGCGAATATAATCAAAGACAAACTTCAACATTGAGTTATAATGTTCGTGCGCGTTTCTAAAATGAATGTTTCCTAATCTAAAAAGAGTCGCTTAGAGCACAATCCAGCCCAAGTGAGCCAGGTTTAATTGGCGCTATCTGCGAAAAACACAAATAGCAGTCATTAATCTACTCCCACATACGTGACGTCCTCCAATGGCGTAATTCCTGATTTACCGCCACTGTACAGGAACCAAACAGATAAATAACCATTTGATGGAATCGAGTGCCAACTTACATTGACCGCACACGCTAGCAAAGAGAACCTTGTCACTTATGCGAGAGGGTACAAATTAGCTTGGAGCGATGTATGGCCGCAGGTCCTCGCGGCGACAGTGACGAATGGCGCGGTGGCACTTCCGTTACATGATATTTTGATTTATCGCGAAACGACGAATTTCGAAGAAAAACCCTGACACTGACTGTCCGACGGAAATTTCGGTTTGTTTGATTTGTGGTTATTTATGTTGCCCAAATATACGACTCTATCCAAAACTGGTTCTCTTGATACTCATATTTACGAATTACTGCATAATATGTACTTCTATACTAATACTATAAATATCTGTTTGAATTGAATAGGTAGGCTCGGAAACTACTTCACCGATTTGAAAAATTCTTTCACTCTTGGGAAGCTAGGCTTTATTTTATACAGAAATTCATACGCGTTTAAAAAAAATCAGTAATACCACGCGGTACAGCTCGTCGTTGATAAATCGGTAATCCGCCTATTCAATAATATTATACGGAAGAGCAACTCCGAAGGCAATGGAACAAAATGGCAGTTACATCGCGCAAGATTAAGATAATCTATGTTAACTGTTTCATTATTCCAGCCATGACACGGTACTAAGAAAATGTCTGAAATACTTAAAAAAACTCAAACTCTTGCACTTTGCTAGACATAATATACTTTATTCACTAGATGCTAGTGTGACTAGTCATCCTGTCCATCTGTAGTAAAGAAGCATTATTTATTCCGATCCATTAGGCTGGTATGTGCCGGCCGGGCAAGTTGGCAAAGCAGTGCCCAGCAATTACACAAATGCTGCTCGCCGCCCCAACCGCCGCCCCAGCCGCCGCCCCAGCCGCCGCCGCCCCGCTAGTTACGTTGCGGTATCACTTTGTACCGGGGATATGGACGGAAACATTAACATCTTCACTTACGTACGGTAATGAATTCTACACAACTTCAATTAATGTGTCAAAGCCCCATATCAAACAGTTTACATGTGAATTTGAAGCGGCCGCTCACTGTGGTGATTGCTTTGTCAGGTGAGCGATACTATTCAATTCAATATTTTTTTTAAATAGATCAATATTATTTATTGCTTTGGTTCAACACATTGACAGTAATATTGAAAAAAAAATCCGGTCTCTTTTTTATGAAGCAACCTCTAGTATATTATGGCTGTACGTATGCGTCTGGATGTAATGAAAAATTAAATTAAATACATTTATTTATACAAAGCACATTACATTGAACAAAAAACAGACTTGAGGTCCCGAGTCCTATCTTATACATAAAAAAGCAACAAAGGATAGGTATAGGTTGGTTTCTTTGTTAAGACGTCAATAGTTAAGAGCGTCTGTGGTCCAGTTGGTCGGATCCTTGACTTGTAACCGGGAGGTCGCGGGTTCGAGTCCGGCTACTAGACGTGTACCAATGGGACTCTTTTTCAGAGCCTATGTACGCAACGCAACGCTCGTACGGGGAAGGACAAAATCGTGATGAAACCCGCACACCACAAGGTGTGTGAACCCTATA
>SJJU01013123.1:0-10656 GCA_012932125.1 Conopomorpha cramerella
CACGTTACCTATCTCAAGTATTATCCATAACCCAATTATTGTCCCTAACCTTCAGCCGGTCTCGGCGAGTTCAGAATCCGTGACCTGAACGACGAGATCAACAAGCTGATGCGGGAGAAACGTCACTGGGAGGTGCAGATCAAGTCCCTCGGTGGTCCCGACCATGCACGAGTGGGCCCGAAGATGCTCGACCAAGATGGCAAAGAGGTACCCGGTAATCGGGGATACAAGTATTTTGGAGCTGCAAAAGATTTGCCAGGTATGTGCTAAACATTTTCGTTTGTTGAACAGAGTTTAAAAGTACAGTATGTAGAAATTAGAGCGCAAAATTATACCCAACGTTATCCCAAAGTAAGCCCATTGTCGTTCACACATCTTGATAGTCTTCCGGTTGTGAAGCATATGTACCAACGCCCAAGAAAGTGGTTATCAGTTTTCAAGACATTTCCTGCACTGACATACACAAAATATTAAAAAAAACAGCTATAAAAGAATAACAATGACATTCACTTGAGTTTCAACCTTTTAGTGGTAGAACAGATTCGAGAGGCCGATTTTACATACAGTACGCTCAGTTTCAGCTAAGTTTACGTGCGTTAAGTTTAGTGTCTGTATAAGAACATAGCGTGGCGCTTGTCACCAAAGTAGTGTCAAAATCTCATTAAAACGTGACGGTGGACCATCAATGCTGCGTGGAGCATTACACGGGAATAACAAATTGATCAAATAGGAGTCCTCTCCTTTACTTCTCACTCTCACTACATTATTTTTGATCACCAGTACATTATTACATTAATTCCAAGACATTAACACAATCATTGCAGCGAAAATTATTTTGAAAATGAGAAATAAAGAAGCCACTTGCATCTCACCGCTTCCCGCGCAAACCCCCTTTTACTTATTTTCTCAAAATGATACTGAGATTTATGGACAGAACAGAGGAAGAACTAGTATCTGAAAACGTTTCCTATTAGTTTACCATAAATCATCTTATATTTTTTGTTCCACTTTAGAACGCATTTGTTAGTTTAATTATTTCTTTTAATTCTATGTTTACGCTAATGCATGATGTGGTTGCCTTTTAGTGGGGGATACACAGACTAATTTTTAAGTTATTTACGTATTATCTTTTGTGTAATCTTCTGTTGGTGATCCAAATAAAAAAAAAAAAAAAAAAAAACTATTTATTTTGCTGTTAGTAGTGATAGGCGTAAACCGTGTAGCCGTAGAGCCATGCGCATTAAAACAAAAAAGCCATGCCATTATGCCAGGTAAATTTTGGAACTACGGCTCGATAAGTCCGCATTGTATGTTCATGTATAATTGATTAGAACCTTATATACTTATATTTTTAATAGAAAACATAAAATAAAATAACTGACTATAACTATGGCAGGTGTCCGCGAGCTATTCTCCCAGGAGCCGCCGCCGCCGCCGCGGCGCACGCGCGCCGACCTCATGCGCGACGTCGACGCAGACTACTACGGCTACAGGGACGACGACGACGGCCTGCTTCTACCCTTAGAAGCTGAGGCTGAGAAGGAAGGTACGATACATTTTGGAACGGCGGAAGGGTCGTCTTACTTCTGTTTACTTCGTCCAGACTATACTGCGGAAGGGTCGTCTTACTTCTGTTTACTTCGTCCAGACTATACTGCGCAGATTTTTGATTTTTCGTCCAGACTAGTCGTTCATCCATGACTTATAGTCTGGACGTCTTTAAGTCACGGATGATATTTTTTGGAATGAAAAAGAGAGATGGAAACATATTAGTTAACATGAAACACGAAATGTGAATAAAAAATAAATTATAAGAAACAATAGAAGACATAAGTAATAGGTACTATTTAGTATATTTGTGTGCCGTGCTTCATGCAATTTTGGACTCAGCGTAACGATTGTGTTACTTTATATTGGAACTAAGAATAAAGACAAAAAATCTGCTATATAGTCTGGACGTCTTCAAGTCAAGGTTATTAGGTGCGTAATAAGCAAACGCACTGTTTGTAGACCACATCGCTGCTTAACACCAGACAGGGCGGTGGTCAGACGGTTTCTTATAAGAAATGTAATAAAATTATGAAATATACTCAACTCACGCGCCAAAATATCTCGCGACTAAAGATCGCTACGAAATTTTGGGATAAGCAGCGCCTCTAGTGAGTAATTCGCGTAAATATATATATTTGTATAAATATATACATTCATTTCTCTTGAAGGACATGGCTAATTTATGCCTCAAGCGTGTATAGAGTACCGAAAATTACCAACCATAATATGTAAAAATCAAATAAGTAAGACCTTTCAAATAAACTAAATAATGAAATACATACTGTCAGATTAACACACTGCTAAGCACAACATTTATACATTATCAAGGCAGACGACTATACAAAAACTGGCCATAGAGTAAGCTGATCCTCTATGTAGTTCGCGTACCTATACCACTTTACATACGTTTTTTTTATTTGTCTTCACAGCCATCGCAAACGCAGTCGAAGAATGGAGATCAAATAAAGACAAAAACAAGGAACAAGATTTGCCGGAAGAAGAAAATATCTATCCCGAAGACGTGAGTATTAATATCTGATTAAATGTTGTATACCACAGTGACACAAAATAGCTAGAGTCTATTTAACGTTTTGACCGCCGGAAGATTAATTTTGTTTTCACGATTTTGAATTCTACTCTAATAATCATAAACTTCAAAATTACTTGTCCAATGTGTCTGATTTATAAGACACTAGCTTCCCACCCGCGGCTTCGCCCGCGTTATATTGCGGTATAAAGTTTTTTTTTATTTATTTTTGTTTTCCCTCGGATATATCTTTTTTTTCGGGATAAAAAGTATCCTATTATTTAAACCGGACTTCTAACTATATGTCTGCAAAATTTCAAAGCAATCGGTTCAGTAGTTACGGCGTGAAAGCGGAACAAACAACCGAACTCACTTTCCCATTTATAATATTATATAGTAAGATTGGCGGTGAAAGGGATAAATAATCGGATGGACGATTTGACATTTCCAGTATGTTCAGTTTTTGACGAATGTAAAAAAATAATCTAATTTATTAATAGTGTAAACAGGGCATTACGGTGCGAAAATTATCCAAAGATAAGGATTTACCTCCATTTATCTTACCTTCGTTATTTGCTCGACGTTTCTACACAGTTACATGTGCGGTGGTCACGAGCAAATAGCGAAGGTAAGCTGAATGCTTATTTTGGTCAATTTTCGCGGCGTATACCCGGTTTAAATTATGAATATAATGTCAGTGGGCGTTTCTTTAAAAAATGATTTAATCTATTTTATTTCCCGCAGCCGGATGACAAGAGGATAGATTCAGACGACGAAGATGTGGCCATCACGTCCCACGTGGCGGTGCCCTCGCAGAAGGACATAGAAGAAGCCTTGCTGAGAAAGAAGAAGCAGGAGCTCTTAGAACAGTACGGTTGCCTCGAGGTCAAACTTGAAGACACGTGATTATAGGAAATAAATTATTATAGTTGTAAGCTTATGTCGTGTTTTATTTAGTTCAGGGCCATTTTGAATGGTTTTCTGACTGCTTCAAATATGTCAAAAGTAGTTCCAAAACTTCTCACTTCTTCTCACTGGTGGCGCTAATCAGACATGATCTCAAGGAGAAACTCATATGAGAATTGTCAACAGAAAATTAAACTATAAAATGACAACCCAGTCTAGGTAGTGCCATCTGTGGACATTTCTTAGAACTGCAATAAATCACTTGTCAGAAAACCTCCCATTAATTTAACGATTGATTTTTTATTGGCAAGGCGGAAAGAAATTAATAAAATAATCATCTGAAAAGCACGCATTGTACGGAAATGTCATTGTACTTCACAATTGTCGCGTTTGCTAGACATGCCCCGTACCATGAGGCCCTAATATTGTTTACGTTGAAGCTTGAAGTACCTAATTATTGTTTGCGCTGTGTGACAGTGTTATACCACTGGTGTAGCGCTATCCCTGTACGAGTTGGACTGCGAGCGACTGATGTTTGCATGAATGAGTGAACTCTATTGCACACTATACTGCCATCAGATCCTGGTAATCCTATGTGGGTAAGTTTCATAAGTAATCATCCATCTACACTAATCTTATAAAGAGGCAAGATTTGTATTTATTTTTTATTTCGCTTAGTGAACCGTAGGCATTTGTAAGTGACTTAGTCTTACCCTGCTATTGGAAAAAAATAAGTGTATGTAGGTATTTATTTATTTATTTGTATTTTTGTATGTTCCCGACGAATTATCTTAGAAACTACAGCCCCCCTAGCAAAGCGCATCAAGAAAGACACGACATATACCAGGGTGCTAAGTTAAGACATATCCACAATATAAATAAAACATTTACACAAAAAAGTTCACCACAACCTATGTACCCTGACTCAATCCACATGTATGGCGGGTCAATAGCGCATCCTTTAACTTAACTTTAAAGCTCAATATCTCCGAAGTAACATTTTGTGGATTGAGTCCTTTTTGTGTGTCTACGTCCAATTAAAAAAGTTTGCTTTTACGAAACCACGGTAAAAGTGAAACTCCGTACTCCGCGGCCGACCGTCACGCGACATGCAACACACAGACGAAAAAGTTTGAGACGACGATGTAATAAAAGTTTCACTTTAATAAGTAAACTAAAACCTTTCTACTAATATCTCCTTCAGGATATATGTAGTTTTATAAAAAGTTATCAATGTCATTTTGCTCATCGTGTTGTGTACTCTCCATATCAGTTTAATGCGCCTACACTGAGTGTAAAATGACACCAAGCAATGGTCTTAGAAACTTTGGGCTTGTCAATATGAACAACTTTTACTATTGGGACAATGCGGAGAAAAGAAAAAACATTTTTTCCTCTCCATAATATAAAATGTCATTTCTCGCGGCAGAAAATTGTCTATTTTGTATGGAGACGAAACATTTTTTTTATTTATCCCCATAGAAAAAGTTGTCTTCTCTCATTGCTCGGGGTCCTTTTATAGGTAGGTACTCAGTACAATCTATATATACCTACATATAAATGAATTGCTGTTCGTTAGACTCGCCAAAACTCGAGAACGGCTGGACCGATTTGGCTAATTTTGGTCTTGAATTATTCGTGGAAGGTTTAAAAGGTGTATTTCTTCCAATACACGAGGTACAAATATTCCTACGGCAAAATAAATATTTGCCGGAACAGCTAGTAGGTATGTAATAGTTACGGATTAACTTTTAATTCGAAATAAGGTTTCTGTTAACAAAAAAAGTTGGTACTTCGATTCACCTGTATACAATAGGTATAGGTATTAGGTAGGTACGCACGTACCTCGAGTGAATACGTTTGTATACTACGGGTACTTTGAGAAAATGTAATGACATAATACTGATACACTTATCTAACACCTAAACATACATTTTTTAGTAAGTATTTTTTTTTATCATTCCCCACACGAGTACGCGCCTTCACACTAAAAACTGAAAATTTTTCAGTTGTTGAGGCGTACAGGTAAACTATGTAAATCTTTCCGTTAGGAGACGTGCACTCAAGGGATTATGTCCGGCGTTTCAATGTTTTCACAACGGAGTGGATTCATTCGCCGTTTTTTTAGGGCTCACCGCTTTGCACGCTGCACACATCACCTGCATAACCTAACTAAGGTATAAAGACTGTTTGCTGTTTTTTTACGATTATAGGCATTTTAAATGTATCCTATTCAATAGTGGCGTGCACACCATATAGGCAAAAAGACACTGCCTACCTTAGCATTTTCGCTACGCGACCTAATAATAGAGTTATTGCTAGATATTTTTTGTTGTACTCACGACAGGCTAACGAATTCCTGTGTTTTGTCAGTTAATAGATAGGTAGAGATACCTATATTTTGTAAAGACAGGTTAACTATACATAGGTGTCAATCCTTGGGGATTACTGCCTACCTTGTCGTAAAAATCAGTGCACGCCACTGCTATTCAATATAAGAGCGGAATCCCCTAACACAGGTTTATTATAACTTAAAAGGGGATTTCCATGATTAATTAGTTACAACACTTGTCTAATAAAATAATTTTGAATTTTTTTAATTTCATAACCGTGTTAGCGCTATCTTACTTGAATAGTCTGAAAATAATACGAATAGCGATGAATTTAATAAAAAGTTTTATTGATTGACGCGAGGAAGAACTTCTCAGCATTATCGCCATAGTAAAAGTTGTGCAGTTTGACGATCCTAATAATGTTCCTAACACACTGTACCTACATTATTATTCTATTAACAGTGTTTCTCTCCTGTTACATACATGCATGAATTATACACATAAACATTCCGCAAGAATAGCCCTATCTACTTAAAAAAGTAGTTTTAAAGATCTAAGCATACATGGAGACTGACAGCGCGAAGCAACTTTGTTTTTAACCGACTTCAAAAAAGGAGGAAGTTCTCAAATCGTCTGTATTTTTTTTATGTTTGTTACCTCAGAACTTTCGCCTGGGTGAACCGCCACCGAATACACCCAAATGATGTTTTTTTTTGTATTTGAAAGCTGGTGCTTCCCGTTTGGTCCAATATAAATTTGGTTCAGTTCCATCCATGAGAAAATCACATACCTACATTATATCAATTTTTACTGGTTGAAGTCGGTTCTTTTTTCTTTTACTTAAATACTACATTTTTTATTCAATTTTTTTAACCAAGTTTGCTATTTTCTCAAAAGATGAGGCTACTGTGTTCTATGTTGATCATGAAACCATCTTTAAGCGAAACTTCTTGAAACAACTTCAACCAACATTGAAAAAAATGTCACGTCGTATTTAACTGTCAGCGTTTGATTGACAATCGACAAAAAAAGTAGTAGAGACCTCTATGTCATAGACGAAAATGAGTGTGAAAATGCCTCATTGAGCCCGAGCTATGATGGTCTTAGAAAAAGTTGTTAAGTTCGCCAAAACTTTGATTATGGAAATTATGCTGGGAAACTAATATGGGGGGTTTATACGAAACATTTATATTTTTGTAATAACAATTTCACACTTATGCCCATTGACAACATGAGTTATACCACCTATTACTTAGGATAGGTACTAGTAATGCGTATCGGCTAATTACTTGTCGTGTATCACCCAAGCCGGCGCGCGGTATCACTTGCCAACATCACCTAATTGTGTTTCCATGGCAATCTATTGCTAATTTATGCCCGCAGATATTGCACTCGCAGCGTTAGCACAACATTAATCTGTCTGGACTGTGATTTGGAGTGAATTAGGTGATGGCTTGCGTCCTATGGAAATATTGGGTCGTTTGTCATATGAAAGCGTTTGTGGCTTAGTGGTTAGACATACACGTACACATTAGTTATAGGTTCGCTCGACCAAGAGAAAATGATAATTCGTTTTAATTAAGTTAAATTCAATTCCATTTTTAAAATGGCTCTTATGCTAAAAGCCTACAATCTGCCAATGACCCGTTTTCTGTGTCACTAAAACATTAATTGACGTCAAAATCAAATTATTGCATTCCACAATTCTTAAGATAAAGCATGTGGATGATGATGATGAAAACATCAATAAGGTGGAGTCATATTGTAATAAGTTTACGTCTAATATTCAGAGAAGGTTCAGCCGACACTACACTGTGCGTGTATTTTATAGAAATAAGTACGTAATAATTGTCCCGGCAAACGATTTGTTCTGCCATAGGTTCTAGTTTGTCAAGAATTTTTGTTTAAATTACACATTTATTGTTAATATTTAGGTATCTTTTAGAGATACTAAGAATAGATGTCGTTCTCAGACAAATCGGTTCATCCGTTTCGAATGAGATGAGACACCGCGACACGAAGATGTTATGTAATGTTTCTCAACTAAGTAATAATTAAAATAACCATTCAAAACGTTAAGTTAAATATCTGCTCCCGATACAAACTCGATCGGAAACGATCAGCGGTCGATTTTTTTTCGATCTCAGTAGGGTCTACAGAAAGTATAGACTTCGGCATAAAAGGGTATTTTTGGATCACTATATACATAATTAAAAAGTCATAAAAGTGTCCAGTAGTTTCTATGAAGAGCTGCTTCTCACTGATATAATGTATCACTTGAAGAGCCCAGTTGCAGTAGATACTTAAGAATCTAGAAATACCTTTTCAGTAAGTGTAACTTCGCATCTGACATTCACTCTGATAAATCCAACCGCCGCGCCGCATAATAAAGCAAAAAAAAAGAGAGAAAGTTTCACCGAGAGAATTAGAAAAGTAAGAACAATAAAAGTAAATTGAAGTTGGATAGGAATTTCTTGTCACGGGTAGAAAAACTCCCCGATTTTTGTGTAACGAGTTTTCACCGCCGTACAAATTCCCAGGTAAACTTGGGTCCATTTTAACCTACACACTTTTTAAATAACGGGCTCCGAGCACCAACGCGAAAAAGTCGTCTTGCCTCCAGAGAAAATATTGTATTCATCCGAGAACGGGAGGTCTGTAAGAAGTGGTTAGACAACAATGATTTTTTACTGTAGAAATACTTACATTATGCCTAATTTCACTTGTATCCCACGAACTTACTTTTAATGACTTTGTAGAAATGTGAAGGAGGGATGCAGTAATTGTGTAAATATGAACTGAGTATCTCAATTTAGACTCTAATTTAAAAATACTCAAAATTTTATAGTATGCTAAGAGCGCTCGGTTGCCCTTTTACAAATGAAGGACTAGATGTACTCCATGATTGGTTGATTGTTTCGTTATGTAAATATTAGCTCACTCAAACTTATCTTTTAAATCATTGAAGAAAATTGACAAAAAATATGACCATAATAATTATGAGTGATGATTATCAATTGAATTTTTTGTTTCTATATTGTTGTGCAGAAATGTGAAATAAATAAATAATAATTATTATTAAGGATCAGACGGGTATGGAGCTATAGCTATAATAGATCAACTAACCAAATCGTCGACAATCCTACGTCATGTACCCATAATGTGGATTTCCTCACGATGTTTTCCTTCACCGTTCGGTCAAGAAAATGGTCTAAGTACAAGTTGAATATCTTTAGAAAATAAGGTTATTTTTACGTTTTGAAAGCTCTCTTTACATGCGAAGTGTCACCATTGTGGGCGACAAGCGTGGAGATACCGTCCGACCAGAACCTTTTGACACGTGAGTATAGTCCCTGTATTCTCCCTCGATTGGTTTGTTTTAGGTTTGTACCTACTGATTGTGATAATACGGAGCGCTATTAACCAATATAACTAGCTCGATTGGCTTTAATAGGATGCCATACTTTTTAGCTACGTGTCGAATGATCCTTGTCACTCTATCAAAGTATTAGACGTAATCTCACTCTCTCCCACCAAAATGTATGCAATTCGAGGTACCATCATTTTTGGATCCAAGAAATCCAAACTGTCAATTTTACTATTAATTTGACAGTTTGGATCCAGATGATCCTGAGACGCAGTGAGGGACAGGAGATATTTTTTCTTACTCTTTGTTTTTCACATCGTTGTCTCGTTTTATTCTAAACGTCAGTTTAAGATTGCAAGTCAACTTGTTTATGGTCTGAGGACGTAATGAATCAGCCATTTTGAAAAAGAAAACAAGAGTGTTTCGTTCGTCCGTCCTACAGTCTATAATATGCTATACAGTCTATAGCATAGGCGGAAATGAAACAAAAACTTCCAGGTTCCCGATGAAAATTTTACATTGTCTTATACCTACATAAAAAACATACATGTTATTGTTTAAAAAACCTCGAAGTTGTTCATAACTCGTGGTTGCTCTTATCTGTAGGTAGTTATTTTAACGTCACGACATCTTATAAACCCACACGCCGATCTATAGGTGTTATAGGTACTTACCACATTTGTGTAGACAGCAGATACCATGCTCTGGTGTCGGGCGTAATAAAACGGTACAAATACAGTACAACCAAATAAAAAGAAACAATACAAAGAAATATGTTTTTGGTATTTATTTTTTATTTTAACACTAACTTTAGTTTTTTCTTTAAATGGCAATCTACTAGCTTGTGCCAATAATTGTTGCCAGTGTCGTGTGTGAAAGAGCTAATTACAGTAATAATTATGACAAAAGCGAGTATCTGAAAAATAATTAGAAATACTAAATAGAATGAGAAAAACAAAACCAAAGCAACACATTGTCAAGGAAGAAAGGAAAAGTGGGTAGACGGATGGGACATTGGGGGGCTCAACAAACTCCACCTGAAGAGCATTGATAGGGGAGTTTTTCATACAACCCGTAATAATACGCATAGAAATAGATTGTATCTTTTCCAATTTCTTCAGGGAAAGTTTACTACAGGGTTCCAATATAAAAGAGCCGTAGTCTATCTCGCTGCGAATCAATGCGTTTTAAATTAACTTTAAAGTGTACGGGTGGGCGCTCCACCAAACACTCGCAAGGGTTTCTAAAATGTTTAAAATTTTAAAGCATTTTTTATAAACGTATTCCAAATGTATATTACCAGTTATTGGGATTTGGGCAACCGGAGTAAAATAAAGACGTCTGCACTTTTCAAATATTCGATTTATAATAGAAAAATAATCGACTTCACAACGGCTTTTATAGCTGCTAATAATGCGTAAATAAGATTGACAGATTGATACAGTATGATTGAAGACTTGGATTTTTGTATA